>CATIWF010035564.1:0-10080 GCA_949630135.1 Balakata baccata
TGCCTTGAATAGGAAAGAAATGAATTTAGAAGGTAATTTTAAGAAGACAACCAAATCTGCCATAATAATTAATATTCCTTAATGAACAAGGAATGTAATGATATGACAAGATATATATGTCAATTAGAGACCAAATAGGAAATTAATAATTCCTAAATCAGACCTGCCAATAATCCTTAATGAGCAAGGATGTAATGATATGCAAATCAGACCTAATTAGGGAATTACACACTCAAGAATCTGAATTCTTCCTTTTCAATCACTTCCCTTTTTTTTCACAAATTTTTTTTAACCTTCAACTACAAATGTAAATTCAAATATTAGAATGCAAACAATTGATTTAATCAAAGGAACAAAAAACAAAGCACAACAACAAAATTTTAAAGAACAAGAAAAAAAAACACAAGAAATAAGACTAAAGAACACGAATTATAAAGGATAAAACCTGATCTTGAGCCAAAGCTCTAATACCAAATGATATGGAACCTCCAAAAATAAGCTTGAGAACCTCTTTATATATATGAACCCCCAAAGCATTAACAAGAAAATTCTAAAACTCAATTCAGTAACAACCCCTAAGAAGGTTAGAATTTAGATTACTTAGATAAGATGATCAAGAATTAAAATAAAGAAAACTTGTTTCTGAATTCCAATTTCAAAACACTCCATAAGAAGGTGATCAACCTACTTGAATGTTCCTTAAAATATGCATTCCACACAAGAACACAAAGATAAAAGCAAAACAAATTTTTTGGATTAACAACTTCATAATCTACCCAACCATTAGTCCAAGGCATATTTATAGCCTTTACATGGTGATGAATTTGGAAACTAATAAAGCCTAAAACACAAATGGAAACTAATCAAATCATATCCTAAATGGAAACTAATCTAATCATATACCAAATGGAAACTAATCTAATAATATCTAAAAGGAAACTTAATAAAATCATATTCCAAATGGAAACTAATGGATTGTTTTATATGTCAGCTGCTTATTTTAATCCTAATAAATATGATTAAACCTAAGACCAGCAAACTAATGTAATTTTCCCATACATATTTGGCTAGCCCATAACAAAAGTGGCCCATTACATTCTTAATTAAACCACCCATTAGTAACTTGGATTTGAATTAAGTTGTATTGAACTTGAGATGCATTTGTTCCAAACTTTTGATGTTCTTGTAAACCTTTACTAACTGAATTCACTAAGCCTTGTAGATAATGGATTAGGGCTTGTTGAAGCTTCTTAGATTGAGACCTTATTGTAGGACTTTTAGGCATGCTAATCGGACTAAAAACCTCTTGAGCTTGATCCTTGCCTTCTCGTTGAATCCTTGAAACTTGGTGTATAGGCTGCTCCATAACATGATAGCTCAATGTATGTGCACACATTAACAGTTTTTAACATCAAATTCAATAGTTTCATGAGAATGCAATTAGTATGGATCAGATACCTACCTTTAGACCTAAGGTGGCTTGTTGGGCAAACCCAAGGTCATTCTTAGAGACATTGGATATCGACCAGCTAAGAGGACTACCAACGAGTTTTCTCAGATTTATAGTGAAGGCTATAGGTTCGCAATAAAATAGTGGGAGCTATAATGCATTTTATTAAATACCTAATAATTATACATTTTTCATATACATATCTAACATGTTCTCTTTTACATCTAGGTTGCTAGAATAATCACACCATGTCATCAAATGTGAATTTATTATCGATCTTGGATGCAAACAAATTGATAAGGCCAAACTTCTTAGATTGGCTTAGAAACTTGATAATAATCAAGGCTGAAAAGATAGGCTATATCCTAGATGAGCCACTTCCTGATCCCCCTACTGCTAATGCTTTTGAAGAGGTTCATAAAGCATACAAGAAGCATCTAGATAATAGTGAGTTGGCAAGCTATATTATACTTGCTTCTCTATCACTTGAGCTTCAGAAGCAGCACGAGGCTATAGATACCAATACCATACTCTACCATCTTAGTCAACTCTTCGATAAGCAAGCTAGATGCGAAAGGTTCGAGATTCCAAGCTATTCTTCCGCTCAAAGATGGATGAGGAGACATCACCAGTGCAACATGCACTGAAGATGGATAGGCATATTAAGAGGCTAGGACAGTTGGGTTTTGTTATGGACTATGATTTAAGTATTGTCTTAATTCTCACCAGCTTGCCCAATTGTTTTGCACACTTTGTACTTAACTATAGGATTAATAAGATTATATCCACTATAACCAAGCTTACTAAAATGCCCAAGATAGCTGAGCCTTCTATTAAGAAGGAAGGCAAGGCTGTGATGCTGGTGGACTCTTCAAGTTCAAATAAGAAGAACAAGAAGAAGAAGAATTTCACTAAGCCCAAAGGAGGTTTAGCCAAGAAGAAGGCCAAAGAGACTACCCCAAAAGGGACTTACTTCCGCTATAGAAAGGACAGCCATTGAAAGAGGAACTGTAAGGCCTATTTGGAGTCCTCAAAGAAGGCATATGATGCTCCATCTACTTGAGCTATATTTTTCATTGAGGTTAATAGTATTTCTAATAATATATGGGTATTAGACACCAGTTGTGGCTCACACAAATGCATTGATATGTATGGCCTAAAGAATAGTAGGCATCTCAATAAGGGACAGTTGGACTTGCGCATTAGAAATGGAGCATAGGGTTATTGCATTAGCCGTAGGGACAAATGTCTTGACTCTTCCTAGTGGACTTGTATTAAATTTGGACAATTGTTTTTATGTACCTGCTTTAACTAAGAACATTATTTATGTTTCTTATTTGCTAAGAATGGTTTCCATTTAACTTTTAGTAATAATAGATGTTTTATTATATTGAATGGTGTTGTTTATGCTAGTGGTAGATTATGCAATGGCATATACATATTAGATATGTCTAGTCCAATTTTAAAAATCAATGACAATAAAAGACAAAAATTGGATAATTTGAAATCATCCTACTCATGGCATTGTTGCCTTAGCGACATAAGTGAGAGATGCATGACTAAGCTACACAAAAGTGGTAGCTTAGGGTCATTTGATTATAAATCATATGACACATGCAAATTTTACTTATTAGGCAAGATGAAAAAGTTACCTTAACGAATCATATGACACATACAAATTTTGCTTATTAGGCAAAATGAAAAAGTTACCCTCTAAGAGAAAGGATGAACGTGCTAGTAGGTCATTGGACCTAATACATTCAGATGTATGTGGTCTAATGCCCATACACACTAGAGGTGGTTTCATCCACTTCATTACCTTTATCGATGATTATTTACGATATGGGTAATTATATCTTATGAGATACAAATCTGAAGCCTTTGAAAAGTTCTCAAAGAATTCAGAAATGAGGTAGAGAAATAACTTGGCAAAAGTATTAAAACACTTAGATCATATCAAGGTGGTGAATACTCAAGCAAGAGTTTATAGATTATCATAGGGATAATGGGATATTATCCCAATGGACTCCAGCCTACATGCCACAACACAATGGTGTGGCTGAAAGGAGAAACCAAACCTTGTTAGACATGATGAAGTCTATAATAGGCCAAGTGGACTTATCCAAATCCTTTTGGGATTACACATTTGAGATTGTTGTTTACATTCTAAATAAAGTCCCATCAAAGTCTGTTGATCTTACTCTATATGAGATGTGGACTAATAAGAAACCATATCTTTCTCCAATGAAAATATAGGGTTGTCCTGCTTATGTAAAGTAGATTATGTCATATAAGCTAGAGGCTAAATCTGACAATTGTTTGTTCATAGGATATCCTAAAGAAAAGATTGGATATTAATTCTACAATTCTTTGGAATGAAATGTGTTTCTTTCAAAGTATGCTGTCTTTTTGGAGAAAGAGTGTCTTCTAAAAGGAGACAATGGGAGCAGGATTGATCTTGAAGAAGTTCAAGATGCTCAAATAGATGTAGATGAACTGCCTAAACTTGAGGCCATTATTCATACAGATTAAGTAGTAGCTGAACCTTCTAAAGCACAAGCGCTTCATAGGTTAAGTAATGCATTATTGTAGAGAGATATGGATTTTTCATTAGTGAACAGAAGGACGTATTGCTTATAGAAATGATGAGCCTACAACCTATGATGAAGTTCTGAATAGTTTAGAATCTAACAAATGGCTTGCAACCATGAAGTCATAAATGGATTCCATGTACAAAAACCAAGTGTGGACTTTAGTTGACCCATCTAAAGGGATAAAACCCATAGGGTGCAAATGGATTTTCAAAAGAAGACCAACATGGAAGGTAATGTGGTTACCTATAAGGCTAGACTAGTAGCTAAAGGTTATTGTTAGAGACAAAGAATTGACTGTGACTAGACTTTTAGTCCCGTAGCTATGCTTAAATTCATAAGGATACTCCTAATCAATGAGGCTCATTATGATTATGAGATTTGGCAAATAAATGTGAAGATGGCTTTCCTTAATGGAAACCTCACTAAGGATGTGTACATGACACAACTAGATGGATTCATATCTAAAGATGGCAATAAAGTATGCAAGCTTCAAAGGTCCATTTATGGATTGAAGTAAGCATCTAGGAGTTGGAATGTTCAATTTAATAAGATAATCAAAGAGTTTGGTTTCTCACAAAATTCGAATAAGCCTTGTGTGTATAACAAGGTTAATAGTAGTGCAATCGTGTTCTTAGTGTTGTATGTAGATGACATACTACTTATGGGAAATGAAGTATTGGTCTTACAATCTGTCAAAATCTGGCTATCTAAGAATTTCTCCATGAAACACCTTGTAGAAGCAACCTATATTTTAGGGAAGAGGATCTATAGAGATAGATCCAAGAAATTGATTGGTCTTTCATAGTCTACATACATAGACAAGATGCTAAAGAGGTTTAGTATGGAGTAGTCCAAGAGAGGATTCATTACCATAACCCATGGGATTATCCTCTTGAAATCTATGTGTCCAAAGACACAAGATGAGAGGACTGATATGAGTTTGATCCTATATGCATTTGCTATAGGATAAATCATGTATGCTATGATATGTATAAGGCTCGATCTATCATATGCTCTCAATGTCAAGAGCAAATACCAATTAGACCCTTGTGAGGGTCATTGGGTGGTTGTCATGAATATACTTAAGTACTTGAGAAGAACTAAGGATGCATTTTGGTATATGGAGATGGAGATCTTGTTGTAAGCGGGAATATAGATGCCAGCTTCCAATTTGGTAGAGATGATTCAAAGTCTCAACCAGGTTATGCATTCATATTGAATGGTAGAGGAGTCAGTTGGAAGAGTTCCAAATAAGAGATAACTGCTGATTCCAATGCTGAAGCAGAGTAAATAGCAGTTTTCAAGGTGGCTAAGGAAGCGATTTAGACAAAGAAATTCATCACAGAACTAGGAGTGGTTCCTAACATTGTTGATCTAGTACAGCTGTATTGTGATAACAATGGGGCCATTGCACAAGCAAAGGAGCCATAGTCTCATCAGAAATCCAAACATGTGATCAGGAGATACCAATTGATTAGAGAGATCATTGGTAGAAAAGGTGTATAGATAGAAAGAGTGCCCAGTGACAACTTCTAGAGCATCAACTGCCTCTTGCCTAGTCATGGCAAAAACTCTAGCATGTGTGGGAGGTCTAGAATTCTAACCCTCAGATCTGGTACACCTTTGCCTATTGCCCCAGTTCTGCCTCTACCTCTACCTCTACCCTGTGCCCTACTGGTACTACTCACTCCGGGTGCCTCAACAATAGTCTCTAATATCCCCTCTACCTCTGCTAGTCTTTACTAATTTGGCTCTCTATGGACAGTCTCTATACATGTGGTCTAATACCCACATAAACAACATGCTCCTATGAGAATTATGTATTCACCTATATGCTATCAAGTAGGCTTCTGCTCCATATATTGACTCTATCCTTCACTATAGTAAAATGAAGTTGTACCACAGCCTCCAGAGCCTGAGTATGCACCCCTAGTGTACACTAAGTGCCTGAGGTGATTGCCTTTTGGGCACATCTCTAACATGTTTAGCCCTAGATTTAGAGTTTACAGTTATGCATAATAAGCATATATGCATGATTCAGTTATATGATATATGGTATATTTTATTGGAAAAGGCTAATGATTGGATAATAGTTAACAAGTTAACAATCAATAAGTGGGTAGCACTCCCTTGTATAATGGGTTAAGTATGCTATATAGGAGGGTGTTACACAACGCCTTTTAAGTCTATATGCATATGCATTTATAATAGTCATTGTTTAACCATTGCATTTACATCAATTGTTATAGATTTTAGTCAACATTGACCTTGTACAAAGAAAACACATTCATGTAACACAAACACATACTTTACATTCAATAGTCTCATTAGCCATATCATAACAATCATATAATTCATATAATAGCAAGTCAACTCATATTACACATTACACATATTCATACATACTAGAGAAATCATTTGATAATTAACCTCAACTTGTGTTTGGTTCCAACCTTAAGTTATTTTGTGTTTTTTCCTTGTGGGTCACCAACTAGTTGTGAGCCTATTTGAAAGTATGATTGAACAATTGATTGTTAAATAAACTTAATGATGAGTTCTGAAGATATATCGCATACCAAAAATGTAGCAAAAAATAAAATTTTTTAAAATCTGAATTATAGGATTTTACTTATGCCATTAAAACTTATTCAAGAGCATAGTTAGAAATTGTACCTTTAATTTCTTGGGTTGAATCTTAAATTTTTCTTCTTGTCTAGTTATCGCAAACTACAACAATCCAAACTAAGATCACCTCTAATGTTGATCCATATGGAAATGGAATAAAGAAACCATAAGGGTGATGGTTTGAACACACACAAAGTGCTAGCAATGTGTATACTCTTTAAGAGAATTTTTAAGAATTAACACTTAATTCTTTTTTTTAGTGGCTCTGATTAATTTTCTGCTGAAAATCAATATAAATATGTCTTCCAATTTTGCCCTAGGGTTCAGAGTCCAACTTAAACCCAAATTGCATTCAAAAATTAAAAGAGCAGCAAAATTGGAGAATTGCAAGGGGAGGGGTGGGGGAGTGGGCAAATCTGCCCACTCAGCATGTTGGGTTTGATGGGCAGGCCCTATACAGCAGGCTAGCACTAGCCAGTGGGCCCACAAGCCTTGACAATCCTAAAATTTTTGGAAATATTTTTTGCGATTTCGATTTTGTTTAACCCTAAATATTTCCCTCATATTTTTGGATCCAATTCAAGACCATTTTACTCATTCTTCACACCTCCAATACGTGTGACCCATTAGGTTTCCAATTATGTTGGCCACCCAAATTAACAATTAATAAAAGCAAGTCATGAGCAGTATCTAGCAATACATTATGACCTCCAATTGACCGAAAAGTCGCTGGTTTAACTATGAACCTTTCCATAGATAATAATCTGTGTAATTCATCTTTTCATCATCTTATACCCCACTCAATTCAAAGCATGGACTATGTGTCAGCTCCTGCTAGATTGACTACATCACACTAGTCCAAGTGTTGTTAGATCTCGTCACTAGGACTCATTACTCAATTAGACATGTCACTGAAGACCATCTTCATGACATCTCCACTCTGGCCAGAGATTCCTGAGTAATGATCCCAATAAGAGGCTGTGCGTGTACTCTCCTCCCTCTATTAGGAGTAGTGATTCCTATGTTGGATACCCGATTACCTTCGAATATCTCAAGCTATACTCAATCATCACCCTATGAGCAACCTCTGATAGGCAAAAAGGAATGGAGTTAAAGCACATAATCTAAGATATCTTTGAGTACCTCAAGTCTAAGGATACTTACATCATTGCTATGATGTGACTATCATTGGCATTTGAATTGATAATCCATATGATCGTCTCATAGTAGGTCATCCAATATACTTGACTACTCTTAGCAAGCATTCACATGTTAACTCTAAACATCACATGCTCACAACTTATGAGATCTTATGACTAGGGATAATTTAGATACTAATATAATTACACATGATATAAATCTCATTATCATGATTCCATCATGATTTCCTTCATGCTACGTTTCATATCATGGACTTTCGTTAATTAGTTTAAGATCTATATCAATTCATATGTAAATGAATACTAATATAATGAAAGAATGCCATTATGAATGTGTGCACAAAGTTCTTGAGGCAATTTCCTTTTGGGCACATTTCTAACAATTAATATAATTTAAACAAGTTGATATGCATGCTTTAAACAACTAATTAGGATTGTTTCCTTTGGGGTGGCAATGTGACCTTTGAGGATTGACCAGCTTATAACTTTTCCTATACTTGTTCAATTTGTATGATTCTTATTTCAATTAAAGCTAACATGTAAATTTATAACATATTAAAATTTCAAAACAATAGGAGAATTCTAAAATTTTTTGTTCAATTTCAAAAGGTGTTCTATTTTCTGCCATGTTTTATGCCCTTAGGCAATTTTAGGATACCAATTTTGGTTCTTAATATCTTACAACGTGTAAGTTATATTTTTGTGAAACTTTGTTGACAGTTATATAGTTAGGATATAACATTTTTCATATTTACAACCTTTATCAATTCTACCTCTAAAGTGCTCAAATTGTAAGGTATATATGACTAATCAAGAATAGGGTTCACATCCGGACCAATCTAAATTTTAAAGGTCATAATTTGCAGAATACATAACATATTAAGGCGATATTTTTACCAAACTTTAGTTAGGACATAATGCTATAATTTCATGGTTGAAAATTTACAAATTGGGTATATAAGCAACTCAAAATGGGTAATAAATATGTTGGACATGCAAAGGGTACTAAGCAGACAGCTCAAACAAGGAACATACATGATTCCCTTTACCATAACTCAACATCCACTAGAAATCTAATCAATAAATTTAGTATTCAACTAGATAACACATGGTGATAAAATTTCATGCTTTATCTATCTCAAATACAACCTCTATCATATTCAAAATAAGTGAAAATAGTAGGGTATACAGTTGGAATCCGAATTGGAACTAGTTTCATTCAATTGCATATATCTCATTTTATAGACCAAATAATGCAAAAATATTCATATAGGCATAAACCTAAGACATAAATATGCAATTTCAATGATTGACACATTTCCATAATCTGTCTCTATGGGCATCAAAATTGAGTGCAAATACACTGTCTATTACAGACCCTAATAAGTCATAATGGATACTTAAACAAAAAGAGATGATTACTTACCAATACCAAACTTTTTAGCACTGAATTTCTTACAAATATTAAGTGGAAGAAGGATTAAAAGTCGGCTACTGTGGTTGTGGGAAAAGAAGGATAAAAATGAAGCAAAGGAATTTCCTACCATATAGTGCTTCATACAAAGCCATCTAGATGTTGGATTTATAACTATTATTATAGGCAAATTCCATTAAAGAAAGATACTTATCCCAGCTACCTTCTTCAAATTCAATGATACAACTTCTTATCATATCTTTTAGGATTTGAATAAATCTTTCCGACTGTCCATCTGTCTAAGAATGAAAAGCTGTGCTAAAATTGAGCTTAGTTCCCAAAGCACTCTGAAGACTCACCCAAAATTGAGATGTAAACTGGGAATCTCTATCTGACACTATGGAAATAGGCACATCATGAAGTCATGTTATCTCATTCACATAGACCTCGACTAGTCGGTTCAACTAGTAGTCTTTTCTAATGGGCAAGAAATGTGCTAACTTCATGAACCTATCCACAATGACCCATACTGCATCATGCTTTCTCGATGTTAAAGGCAACCCTATTACAAAATCCATAGTAATATGCTCCCATTTTCATTCCGAAATAGAGATTGGATGCAATTACTGTCACACCCGTCAATCTAGAATCCAATCTACGAGCAAATTTTGAAATTCCTTCGAAAGGAGAACTAAACCATAAATAAATAATAAATGTATATATAAGAAAAAAATCTCTATGGTATGAGACTTACTAAACAAAAACAAACACCGTTATGGAAAATAGATTATATTGTGAATATTGATGTATTCAATTATATGATTGTTAGATAAAGGG
>CATIWF010035566.1:0-12186 GCA_949630135.1 Balakata baccata
TGAAAAATCTTGGGATCTGCTGAGGAAGTTGTCTTAAAGCTGCTAACGAAGAACGGCTAGTTGGTTGGTCCCCTCCAAACGGCTTGGCTTAAACATCAGGTTCTTTAAATAATTGAAATCTGAATTCAGGATATACTATTCCCAAAGGTTTTAAGTCATGGTTGTTCCAACTTCAATTCATTTGAATGCAGCATATAACAATCCTGTGGCCTTTAATCCATGGCGATGGAAGGTACATGAAAAAGTTCAACCACAAAATTGTTGGGTTAAAATCTCACAAAAGTATGTGCTATGATATGGCTTAGACACACATGGTACTTTAGTGAAAATTTTCGTAATTGCATGTATATTATTATTTTGTTGGATTAATGAATAAGTACTTAATATGCATTAAGATTCAATAAACAGGATCTGGGTCCTAATGTTTGTGCTAGAAGTTTCATCGCATTTGGAGCGGGAAAGAGTTCTTGTGGGGGTGCAGAGTTCAGTGAAGTGCTGGTAGCAGTATCTCTGCATGTTTATGTAACTAAATACAGGTCAATATATAATATTGAAGGAAATATAACCAAATTTATAATAAAGGAAATACAACATTGGCATAAGACCAGAGCTGGAAACTGTAGAGCAAAAACCACTAATTTATCTCTTCACAATGTTTGAAAAGATACTAGAAATGCAAGCAACAATATTAGGCTATCCTTTCTCGTAGACAGCCAAACCGATGGATTATGTAGTTTCCTAATCACTCCATGCTAATAATGCACCTCAGCGACTCTCCTCGAATCATGAGATCAAATGCTTGGTTTATCTCAGAGAAAGAAAGATAGTGAGTGATGAATTTCTCCACCTCTAGCTCCTGTAGAACCACAAGTGATAAAGTTTTAAAGCAAGGCATATGTGCATAGCTTTAGAGTAATTCAATAAAACAGTAATCCAATGTGCTAAGTCACATCTTGATGCATATAGAGCAAATACCTTATTCATGTACTTTTCCACGACAGAAGGAAGATCACTACGAGCCTTGTAATTGCCGAAGAAGGTTCCTTTGAGAGTTCTCCCATCCAGTAGCTTCAAAGGATGAGTTTTGAATGTGTCATCCTTGCTCGGGAGACCCACCAATACGGCGACGCCCCAACCCTGGTGTGCAAAAATAATGAGCTAAGATTAATCATAGTTTTCTTTCTAAAATTGGATTTGCAATCAGCTAGAAGTAATTACATCATGAACACATTCAAATGCTGAGATCATGGCTTGGACGTTTCCAGTGCATTCAAGACAGCGATCAACTCCTCCATCAGTCAAATCAGCAAGGACCTGATAAAAAATCGTATTGATCTCAATAGAACAGTTGATTTTCTAGCAACAAGACAGAGTAATGAACATTATAGTGATAATGGTGAATACATCCTTGGATTATAAAGAATGAGAATATAATCCTAGATAGACAAAAACTTGGGACTAGTGCCATCCTTTACTGTAATGGAATACTCAACATGTTCACTTCACTTGCCAAAATTGTTCATGGATTGAGAACACAGCATATGAAATGCTAAAATAGAAGTCAAGTTATGTTCAATCAAGCACAAAGAGTCATAAGATGCCTCAGAACCCACCTGTTGAATAGGCTTGTCGTAATCTTTTGGGTTTACAAACTCGGTAACACCAAACTTCTTGGCTGCCAGAAGAATTAAGATTTTGAACCATTGGCAGTTAAGAGCTGCTGGACTTGAGTAGCTGTTAATTATAATGCTATATTTTAATACAAGTTCACTCTACCTTCTTCAAATCGGCTGGGATTCAAATCGACACCAATGATCCTTGAAGCTCCTGCCATCCTAGCCCCTTCAGCAGCCTAAAGATTAGCATAGAGATAGCATTAGAATAAATCGTTGCAAACCTTTCATTACTGATACTTAAAAAACAAATATGGAAGCAAACTTACAGCAAGGCCAACAGAACCTAATCCAAAAATTGCAACAGTTTGCCCCTTTTTCGGTTTTGCAACATTCAAGGTGGCACCAAGACCTTCAGCAACAAAGCCTCCAATTAGTTAATTGACATATATTATTAAGCGAGATGCAAAACCGCTGTTATTATTATTAACATGTGCATAAAAAGAGAAAATGACAAGTTTTCTTCACACCTGTGGAAATTCCACAACTGAGAACACAAACTTTGTCCAGAGGAGCTTCAGGGTTGATCTTAGCAAGGCAGCCAACATGGACAACAGTATATTCACTAAATGTGGAGGTGCCAACAAAGTGGTAGATGGGCTTCCCATTGATGGAGAACCTTGTCTGGCCATCATTTAGCATAACACCCCTTTCAGTATTGATCCTAAGGAGGTCACACATATTGCTCTCTTCTGACTTGCAATGGCGGCAATCCCCGCATTCCCCAGTGAACACAGGGAGAACATGGTCACCTGGTTGGAGATCTGTTACCCCAGGTCCAACGCTCTCCACTATTCTAAGGACCACAAACAAAAATGGGAGATAAAAAAGCAAGAGTAATCAGCACCTTTAAGTAAGAAAATTATCCTCAAATTAAGTCAATTTCTAGTCATGTGATACAAATTACAATTTACAGATGGGGAAAAAAAAAGCATCATTGGAATTTCTGAGTTATTGCAAGCTTATAGAGATGTGCTTACCCGCTAGCTTCATGACCCAATATACGAGGAAATAGCGGTACTTGTCCCTGAAAGGTAACAAAGCAATATTTACTACGCAATGTGAATAGAGCCCCAGTTCCAACAATTCTATTCTAGAAGATGCGGAGTAATATAAAAGCCAACACATAATTCAGACAATTTTAAGTAGATTCTTACTTCAGCTATATATGAAGTGCAGCCAACATGCTGTTAATAAAATATTTGTCTAGAAAATTTTTCAATTCGGGAGTTTCAGAAAAAATTGCTTTCAGAAGCCAACCCACTATTTATAATATGCCTGAGTACAAAAACACAAGAGGATAAGTTACAAATATGAAATCATTCACCTTAGCTTCCCAGAAGTAAATATCAGTGTGGCATAAAGAGGTGAAGAGGATCTTCACACGAGCTTCATTGGCCTGTGGCGGTGCTACTTCTACTTCTTCAATAACGAGTGGTTTCCCTGCTTCCCATGCCACCGCAGCTGCAATCCAATTTGTAAAATTTAGGCGATCAGTCGTAGAAGTATCATAACAAACCGATAATTGTTTAAGCAAGCTAGACATCATGTAAAATGTTATCTAACGGCCAACGCTTAGTGCAGTGATGACCCAAAAGCTTCAATATTGCAAAGTAAGCAATTCTTCCAAGTTAAAAGAGAAAGAAGAAGTAGATCAACTTAAAAGAATCATTCAGATTTCAGATGATCAAGCAACCCATGAATCAACTCAGCTAGAAACCAGTAATTGATGTATTTTTTAAAAGCAAAATCAAAGAATTATGACTGGAAAAGAATCAAAGACATTAACCAGACAAATATAGGTCCAAGATCAACAAATAACTAAGACCATCAAAGCATTAAAAACCCAGATCAACGAAAAAGGAGAAGGAAATTGCTTACCTTTGCAGCGAATGACTTGACCAACTGTATCAGGCATGGCTTCTTTCTCTTCTATAGCAAAGAAAGTGTTGGATGATAACAAGAACTAGTTCACTAGATCACTTCGATAATATGCTTGAATTGTGGAAAGAGGCGGTGCCTGTGTGTGGGATTTATAGTGCAAAATCAGAGAGCTGAATGTTATTTGGGTCTGAGAAATTACTAAATACGAGTATACATCAACAAGAAATCCTGCAGGCGATAGCCGATTGTGATTGTGTGCAGATCCCTGTTTTTTATTACCAGTGGCGCCGATAGTTTTCCTGTTCCTAGAAAAAGCCCCGTACGCTACCCCCATTTTTTTCTTCTTTCCTGTCGGATCCGACAGTTTTTTTTTTCTCTCGTAACCATTCAAACTTTTCAAAGAAAACCAGTTTTATTTTTTCATTTTAGTCCCTGTACTTAAAGATATTATCAGTTTCCTTCGACTATTTTTAAAATACAAAATTATTATCCCACAGCTTTTTCCTATTCTTTCTGCCATCTCAATTCTCATTTTCCTCCTTCCTCATTCAATCAATAAGTCAACAAACTTAAATCAAAATTAAAACTTGAATCCAATCCATATAATTGGATATTACAAAGACATTTTTCCACCTTAGCCCTTGATTAAATTTCCTTCTGGTAATAAACAGGCTGGCAATTTATGTCGTATCAAATCATATCGTGTCTTATTTTATATCGTTTTAATCGTATCGTATCTCGTGTACATGTTATATGATACGAAACTATTAGACACTGCAAACTAAATATGTCTACATACATGAATATTAATATACTTATAAAAATAATAGCTATAAAATATTTATTTATATATAAAATATATTAATAAAATTAATCTTAACATAATATATTATAAATTTATTATATATAAATATTATAAATATTTAAAATATTATAATATATATTTAAATATTTTATATAATTTGACTTTAAAATAATTAATTTTTTTATATATTTTTAATCGTATTTTAACAGATTAAGCAGGTAAAATCTCTTTATGACATGCTTTTTTCTGTATTTTAATCATATTGGTATGGTTATGATCAATATCCGTTAAGCTTAAATTCAGATTCAGCTAAGTTCATATCATTTAATTGTATCGTATCACAACTTGTTAGCTCCGGTAATAAGTTATTTTAGTCTTTAAAAACAGGTTCCCTCTGCCTTCACCGTTAACAAATTTCTCAAATACCTAGCAGAAACGTTTCTTAAGAATTTAATACTTTTTTGTGAAGTAAAACCATGGAGGGAGAGGAAACTAAATTCTTGCTAGGCGAGCAGAAGACGTCGGACCTGAGTTACTACAAGGGCTTTACGGTTGTCCCCATGAGGTTTTTAACAACTGATAATTAATTATGTCTTTCAATATCAAGATCATTATCGGTCATGACTCACTCATGGCCATAGATTAGTTATCTTTTTGAGAAAAATTATGACCACTCGTAAAACTTAATTATTGTTATAAAAATAAATAAAACAAAGTAAGAAAATAAATAAATAAGAAAATATAGAATTAGAAAAATATCTTTTTATATAAATTGTTTATTCTTCGGACCTCTATTTATAAGCTTATAAATAGACATTTAAAAGTCAGGAATTACAAATTTAATTGTGTGAATAAATTACAATAAAAATTGACAATTAATCTACATGAGAAGTTCTAGAATTAGAGAGTTATGGACATCCAAAATTCAAACTTCAAAATAATATTTCATAACACTTTTCATTGGATGTCCATTAATAAGAATATGTTTTATTTAAATCTTACTAGAAAAAATCCTATAGAAAAAAAAATTAGTGAACGAAAAAAAATACATTTATTATATAATATGCATACAAAGTTGTCTCGTTAAAAATATTGCTAGGAAAATCTAATGGGATAAAACTTTAGTTAAGGAAAATAGTACAATATATATTTTCTTCCCTTCATGAAAATATTACTGCAGGTCTTTAAGTCGACGCATTCCAATACTTTTTACCAACCTTTCAAATATTGCAGTAGGCAATACTTTTGTAAATAAATCTGTCAAATTATAACTTAATCAAATTTATTGAATATTGATTTGTCCACTTTTATCAAAATCATTCATGAAAAAAAATTTAGGAAAAATATATTTTATTCGATTTCTTTTAATGTAACATCATTTTAACTGTACTATACATGATGCATTGTCTTCATATAACACTGTAGAAGTTCTTTTGCTGACAGATAAACTGTTTGTTTCTCGAATGTATTGCATCATTTGCATCAATCATATACATTCTTGACTTGCTTCATGAATTACAATTAATTCAACATAATTTGAAGATTTGGTAATTAAAGTTTGTTTTGTTGATCGTCATGAAATAATAATTTCATCACTCATAAAAACATAACCTATTTGGAATTGAGCTTTATGTGGGTTAGATAAAAATCATGCATCAGTATAACCAATTAGTTTTGATACAGATTTATTTGAATAAAATAATTACAAATCAATTGTTCCTCATATATAACGAAAGACATGTTTAACTCAATTTCAATATTTTCGTATTGCCAATAAACTTACCGAAAATATTATATCAAGTTGTGTAATATTAGCAAGATATAGTAATATATCAATTGCACTAAGATATGATACTTCATGACAAAAAATTTCTTATTCATCATCTCAAGGAAAAAAATGATTCCTTTTTACATCAGTCTCATAACTATTGGTGTACTCAATGGATGTGTTTTATCCATATAAAATCTTTTAAAGACCTTTCTATGTAAGCCGATTGATATACTACGATATCATCAGTTAAATGTTCAATTTGTAAACTAACACAAAATTTTGTTTTTCTAAGATCTTTCATTTCAAACTTATAAGTTAAATGTTCAAAATTGATTTGCTATTATTGTTGTATATGTTGATGATTTAAACTAACACAAAATTTTGTTTTTCTAAGATCTTTCATTTCAAACTTATACTTTAATAATCAACTGCTCTTGTAAGCTATTTAAGAGTTCCAATAATATTTAAATCATCAACATATACAGCAATAATAACAAATCAATTTTTTGATTTCTTTATGAAGACACATGAGCAGATAGAATTATTTTTATATCCTTTTTTCAACAAGTACTTAATCAAACAATTTTACCATATTTATCTTAATTGTTTTATACCTATAATGATATTTGTAATTTGATAGAATAAACATTCTGGGATTTTGTGTTTTGTAATTCAGACATTTTAAATCTTTCATGGATTTTCTTATAGATATCACTATCAATATTACTATATAAATAGGTCGTAACAATATTTATAAAACGCATATCAAGTCTTTCATATATTATAAGACTTATAAGGTATCAAAAAATTGTTGCATCTACCAAATGAGAATATATTTGTTCATAAGCAATATCAAGTCTTTGTGAAAATTTTTGTGCTATAAGTTTTGCTTTATATTTTACAACTTCATTATTTTCATTTCGTTTTTGCACAAATACTCATTTGTATCCGATGGATTTTATACCTTCAGGTGTTTTAACTATTGGCTTAAAAACTTCACTTTTATTAAGTGAATTTAATTCAGTTTATATTGCATCTTTTTATTTATATCAATCACTTTTATTTTGACATTCTTCAATTGCTTTTGGCTCTAGATTATCATTTTCCTTCATAATATCAATTGCTACATAATAAGCAAAGATGTCGTCAATGACTATTTTCTCTCGGTTCCATCTTTTTCCTATAACGGCATAACTTATTGAGATTTCTTCATCATTATCATTTTTAGGTACCTGAATCTCTTCTGGAGATTTATTTATTGTTATTTCATTAGACTATTCAGTAGTTTCTACTTCCTCAATTAGGTCATTTTGTTGATTAGTTCATTTTCTTTTTCTAGAAATTTTATCAATGGAACTAATTGGTTTATCACGCTTTAGGCGTGTTTTAGACTCATTAACTGTAGCAAGTTGTCCTATGGGGACATCAATTCGAGCAGAAGCATTTGCAACTGATATATGTGATTTAGTTACTCTTTGAAGGTCAATAAATGTATCAGGCAATTGATTTGCCAAATTTTATAAATGTATTATTCTTTATACTTTTTGCTCTCATTGATTAGTACAAGAATCTAAATGTGTGAAAGATTATGTAATCTACATAATTTCATGGTCCAGTTGCTTTATTTCTCCCCCTAATATTAGGAAAATTATCTCATTAAAATGACAATCTGCATACCGTGCTGTAAATAAATTACCAGTTAACGGTTCAAAATACTTAACGATAGAAGAAGATTCATATCCAACATATATTCCTAAACCTTCTTTGAGATCTCATTTTAGTGCATTGTGGTGGAAAAATAAGAACATAAACCACGCATATAAAAATTCTTAAATGGAAAATATTCGGCTCATGACCATAAGCCATCTGTAATGGGGAGAACTTATGATATGATGTTGACCTAATGTGTATCAATACTGTTGCATGCAAAATAGCATGTCCCTAAGTTGAGATGGGGAGTTTTGTTCTCATAAGTAATGATCTTACTATTAATTGAAGGCAATTAATAAATGATTATGCAAGATCATTTTGCGTATGAACATAGGCAATTGGCTTTTCAACAATTATCACAACTGACATACAATAATTAATAAAAGCTTGAAATATAAATTCACATTCATTACCAAGACGTATAGAGTTGATTGAATAATCTAGAAATTGTACACGTAATTTAATTATTTATGCAAGTAATCTCGCAAACGTCAAGTTGTAAGTTGATAATAAGCACACGTGTGATCATCGTATAGATACATCTATCGTTACTATAAAATATTTAAATGGTCTTCATGGTAGATTAATGAGCCCACATATATCACATTGAATTCTTTTTAGAAATGCAGAAGATTCTAATCCGACTTTTGCTAATAAAGGTCTAATAATCAATTTTCCTTGAGAACAAGCAGCACATTAGAATTTATTGAATTGAAGAATCTTCTGGTTCTTTAAAGGATGCTTATTTAAATTCTCAATTATTCTATGTATTATAATTGATCTGGGATAACTCAACCAGTCATGCCAAACAGTAAAAATATTTCTATCAATAAACTTCTGGTTCATTACTACATGTGCTTCGATTGCACTAATTCTGGTGTAGTACAAACCAAAAGTTAATGCGGGTAATCTTTCCAAAATTTGTTTTTCATTTGAAATTATTGATATAATATAAAGATATTCTACATCTTTGGGATTACAAGTCTCAATATGGTACCTGTTATGGCATATGCCTTTAAAACTTAGCAGATTCATCTTTGATTTAGTTGATAATAAATCATTATCAATAATGAATTTTGTTTCATTACTTAAAAAGATATGAACTCTTTCATAGCCTTCTATCAAGTTTACAGATTTGATATTGTACTAACATTTACTTCCATCATAGTTAAATTAGAAAAATATTTTATATTTCTCAATATCGTATATGTTGTTGTACTATCTGCTAAGCATATATTTTCCTCATTGTTCTTGAAATTTCTAAATAAATAAGGAAAATTCATATTTCTTAAGAAAAAAATAAATTGCAATAAGTAATTATAAAAGAATAATATACTTTTTGATCACACAAAATAAAAAACAATAATTTTTAAATAAATATAATCAAATAAATTAAAATATTGTATTTAAGCATAAATGAAAAAAAAATTTCTCTGTCATAAAATTTCTTCTATAATATAGATGCTTCATTTTTTTTTTTATTTTGAGCATTTTAATGAATCAATCTTCTCACTATTTTATTTTAAAAAATGTGCAACATCTAACTGTATCTTGCTCAATTAATCAAAAGCAAGTCATCATTTTGGTATGTACAAATTTTTTTAATACATACTTTATTCTCTCCTTAAGAGAATCTTGATATAAATCAATTAAATTTTGATGTACTTCCGATATATATTCAATTAACAAAATATTTAAATTATTTCAAATATTTTGTTATACTTTAGGTACATATCCAATTAAAAAAATATTCAAATTGTTCAAAGGAACAAGAGGATCTTTCATAATGAGATAACCATATTTTAATTACTCATTAAGATGATGATGAAGGAAAATGTAGGCCTTAGCCTTATCTTGATTAAATTTTTGAATTCATTTTTTATTAGTATTACTAAAACCATTCATATCTAGGTAAACTTTAACATCCAATTTTCATGACAAATATAATTTATTTTTACTAATATTATAAATTATAAACTTTTACAAGCTTTGTAATTAACATTATGACAAATAAATAATCAAATATTAATTAAATAAAAAAATACATATATATATATATATTAAATAATCATAATTATAACATAATATGTATATTGTAACATATGCATATCAAATAACAAAAATCACTTAATAATTTTCATTTAATATTTTAATCTCAATTAATTATAAATACCAAAGGTTATTTCATTTCATTATAATTTATTAGGTCTAATTAAATATATTTACAACACATTTATAAATACATTAATCAAATTATTAAAAATATTATTAAATTTTTATTATAAAGAGAGATAAATATCAAATTATTAATATTACATTATTTTCCAATAAAATTGTCTCTCTACATCAATAAAAATTACCTTATTGATAATCACTAGAGCCATTCGACATGAAAAGTTAAAGAATGAAGGTAAATACTACATAATAATAATTTCAATACATTAAATACTAATATAATAGGACTATTAAAAAAATTTCATATATTAAAATATTTTCAAATGTTTCATTATCTTATTCACTAATAAAAATGACTAAAATATATAACCTAAAAATGATTCAATATACATAAATATTGATATATTAATAACATAAGATATGATATAAAACATAACATAAAATGTATAAAAATAAAAGAGAAGATAAATTCATCATGATCATATATATAGTATAATAGAAGATGGAGATAGATATCAAATATATATAAACACAAATAAAAAATAGAGAAGTTTATAACATATAAAATTTTCTCATGGTCATAGATATCAAATATAATAGAATTTGAAGATAAATAATAAATCATGTTTTACATGCAATAATTTATTAAATTTATTCACTATTATCAATTATAGTAGATAAAAATCATGAATAAAACATATCTTATGCTCTTGTAGAGAGAAATTGTGTTGTTAATGTGTTATAAAAATAAATAAAAGTAATTAAAAAATGAAGAACAAAGGAAGAAGACAAATGAAGAAGAGAATATGGAATTTGAAGAATATCTTCACGTTTAAATTGTTCATTCTCCAAATCTTTATTTATAAGCTTATAAATAGACATTTAAAAGTCATGAGTGACAAGTTTAATTGTGTGAATAAATCACAATAAAAGTTGACAATTAATCAACATGAAAGGTTATAAAATTAGGGAGTTATGACATCCAAAATTCAAATTTCAAAATAATATTTCATAACAATTATCTAAATAATTTTTATTAAACTCAAAAATAGCATGTAGTCTTTTTTTTTTTTCTAATTATAACATCTCTTCTCTCTCTTTTTTCTTTTTCTTTTATTCTTCTTCCTACACCATTGCCAACAAAACAACTTTTGATCGTCACAAAATTAGTATTATAACTAATTTTCACCACTTCATCACTTTAGTATCATTAGTTTTTCCAAAATTCTACTAGACTTGTAAGATAGGAGAGGAGAAAATCGGGTATCAGGGCTATTCTCCCTATTTTTCCTATTTTTTTGGTTTCTTTTTGCAATTTTGACTTAGAAAATAGAAAAATTTTAGACTAGACAGCTTGAGAGCTAATCGGAGAACAATATATTCATCGGAGCCGTAGCTAAATTGTGTAGATATGCACATTTTCAATCACTTTCAAGCCATGAAACTTATATTTTTGGATTCTTCTCATTCCAAGAAATATATTAATATCATCCGAGCATCATTCTATCGTCATCTAAATGGCAATGAGGCTGCTATATATCCAACATATAACTAATAATAATAATAATAATAATAAATTATAGTATGTGCCATATAAATATACATAAACATAATAATAATAATAATAATAATAATAATAAATTATAGTATGTGCCATATAACATATACATAAACATCATATATTTATTATATGCTTTTTATTATATATATATATAATTCAAATTTATTTTTGTAATTTTTTATTTTAATTTCATGTTTGAATATAATTTGAAGAACATAATATTTATCACATTTTATAAGATTTGATTGTTAAAACTATCAAATATTATTTACTTATACGTATAAGATACATATGATATTCATATAATAGAAGGGTGCCTCATATTCCAATTTTCTAGTTCTTGTAAGGGATTTAATATTTATTTTTCTAACCGTTTTCCTAGTTTTTTTTTTTTCTCAAATTTTTGTAATTAAAAAGATCAATTACTAAAAGAGCTTGAGGACTTTGAGCGGGATTATGAGATGAGAAGTGATGGAATCGGTCTATACGGATAAAGTCAAGATCAGAGGACTTTGGAGAATGGGGTGGGTCATGAGACGGTGAAGAGACATATATAATTGAGGGACTGTTTAGCATAATGGAGGGACATAGGTCTTGGTGATGGGAC
>CATIWF010035581.1:0-27587 GCA_949630135.1 Balakata baccata
CTACTACAAATTTATTATATATTAAATACATGTTTATTGAATCTTAATTATAAGTTCAATAAATTTGAGTGGCAAATTCATTATAATTGAGTGGTAGGTTCATTATTTTTTATTTAAAACTCAAATTAAGAAGTTCATCGAGTGTTAACTACAAATTTCTTGACTATTAATTACAGATTCATTAACTATACATTACAAGTTCATTAGTACTTTAATGGTAAGTTCATTATACAATACATAAAAATTATAATGAACTTTCACTTCATAACAAATAATCATATACATTTCAATTAATGAATCTATATGCACAAAATTATGAACCTCTAATTTATAACTAAACAAACACACACAAAATTAAACAAGTTTAATGAATATGTAGTTACACTCGATAAACCTCTACTTAACTTGAGTATTAAGACAGAAGCAATGAACATGTCACTCAATTTTAATGAACATATAATTAATAATCAATGAATTTGTGGTTAATACTAGATGAATCTTTACTTGAATTTTAAACGAAAAGTAATTAATTTACTATTCAAATTTAATAAATCTATAGTTAAGACTCAATAAATATATAGTTAATATTTTCTAAATTGTAATAAATAAATCTGCATACGCTGATATACTTAAAAAAAAATTTATAAATATTATAAAAATTTTATCATTTGTTTAATATACAGTATTTTTATTGCCATTTTCACACGTGTGTAGATTTATGGTCGTGGTACATTGTATAACAATGCTGCTTAGCCACGGACTAGAATATAGGTGGCTCCCATATATTCCCCTTTGCTAACAGAAACACAGCATTTTAATACAACCCCCTTTCCCACTTCGAACTAACCATCACACATTTCCCCTGCCCTTTTCACCAAGCCAATAATCCCCATCCCCCATGGCCTCTGGCCCGCTCTTCTCTCCCACCTCCGCCACCTCCGCCCTAACCCACCAATCTCTTTATCTCTCCTCCAACCTCCCATTTACTACCTTTCCTTCCAAGAATCACAGACCAATCACCAAGCTCCACGTCTCCTCCTCGACCAACAAACCCATCACGAGCACCAACATCCATCCAAAAAAACCCACTTTAGTAACCATCTTTTTCGACGGTGGAGCCTAGTTCGGTGACCTGTTGGCCAATTTGCCTCTAGGTTTCACTCTGTTTTGGCTACCATTGACACTAGCAGCATTATCAAGGGCATTCAATCTCAGATAAAGGTTCACTAACCTGAGGGTGAGAATTTCAGGATTCAGAGGTGAAGATAGAAGTGATTTCTCATACAAGTTGATTAAGGTTGCTCAAATTGTACTCATATTTATAGGTGAATGGGGTGGTGATATATTATTATTACATTAAAAGATGGTATTTCGGAATGTGTCCAAGTTCAGGGAGATAGCTAAGTATTGTTTGGCTATGGCTGAAAAGCCTGTGATTTTAAAGGAAAGTGGACCTAAAAGGTTTTAAAGAGATGGTTTCGTGCTTATATGTTTGTTTTTCTCTTCCTTTTTGAAGGTATGTAAATCTTTTTGAGCCAATTTTTTCTGTTGGATGTTCAATTAATAACTACATATATCAGCTCATTTTGAAGAAAATTTAGTAGAAAGTTGGTATAGATTGTATTTAGTTGAATTAATGTTGCAATTAAATGCTTCTGTCAAAAAAATGTTGCAATTAAATGCTTATATAATCATTGTGAAGATATAATCCAAAGGGTAACTTGTAGGGTTGTAAATGAATCAAACAGTTTGTGAGATATTTGGATATTTGGATCTCGATTCTAAAAAAAAGCTCGTTAGAGATTGTTTATTAATCTTAATAAGTGAGTTTGAGCTCAAATCCAAGCTTTAAAAACTTATTAAGCTCAAACTTGTACTTAAAACTGTTTGGTTCATTAGCTCCAAAATGTGTTTGTTTAAAAGTTTGTAAATGTATTTATTTTGAAGCTAACAAATATGTTTGTTTAAAAGCTCGCAAACGTGTTTATTTTGAAGCTAACGAATATGTTTGTTTAAAAGCTTGCAAATATATTCATTTAAAACTTGTTTAATGCTCATTTATATTATATTTTGTTATTGAATTCGAGCTTGAATTCAAACTCGAACTATTGTCATTATTAATTAACGAGCCGAACTCAAGTTAAGTTCGTTAAGTATAATAAACGAGTTATTTACGAGCTGAGTTCAAGCTGCCCGTGAACTTACTAATTTTGAAATGAGCCAAGTTTGAGTTTGAATGTGTGATAGATTTAAACGAACCAAATTCAAAATTCTCTATATTCGACTCGGCTAGGTTGGATTATAACTCTAATAACTTGGAGATAAGTTTTTTTATTCAATTTTCATTAGTGGCTATGTATTGATCACTCTGTTCGAAGTCATATGAACTAGTGCACCTACCCATTCAACATATGGTTTGATTGATATATTATAGAATATCTCTGAGTTCGAATTTTTTTACTATGTGAATACTAATAACTATTTTATTGTATAGTTCATGATTTACTAGACTTCTAAAAATAATAGCAATTACAAGAATATGTATGTATATACACTGTGGAGAATTTGAATATATATTTTCAAGTGCTAAGAGGCAATTGATAATAATACTAAGTTAATCTTTATTCTTTATAACCATTCTCTAGAGCAAGGAACCATTTGAAAAACATTTGAATTCATCAAATATATGATAATAGATGTGGGAGTGTAGGCTTCAAAAGGATATCTCAAATGGCTGGTATTTATAAAAGGCCCACGAAATCTAATATAAAGGGGCATTTTCAGAATTTGACGTGAAATCACATTAATAAAAGATAATTTTATAAAAATAGAAAAAAAAGTAAAAATATTTACAAAAATATCGACAAGTTAAAATTTTCTTTTCAACTGTATCAAAACACGTATAAAATATTTACAACAGTATTGAAATTTGAAAGTCACTCCAACAGTCGCAAATGATGGTATATCTCTATAATACTTTCGATATATTTTGAGTATATTTTGGTTCAATTTTCACCCACAAAAATTGAATCATTAATATATCATTTATCATGTTGTTTGGCTTCTATTATTTCTTATGGAGCCTTAAAATTACCTTTAAAATACTTTGATTATATTTTGTGAATACTTTAGTTCATTTTTAACCAAAACAGGACAAAAAGAATACATTAGTTGAATTTTATCAAAAAGAAAAAGACGAAGAAGAATATAATTGAATTCAAATTAAAAGCATCACAAATTCTCAATTTAACAGCATTTACATATATTAAACATCATATTCAATTTATTTTTGAGCATTACGTATACATTTCAGAATACCATGAGTGTACAATAGAAATACCTTTGAAATACTTTAGGAATTCTACGAAAATATTTTGTATATGCCTTGGAAATATATTAGATATATCTTGGGAATACTTCTGGAATACCTTGAAAATTCCTTGGATATATCTTAGGAATACCTTGGAAATACATTAGACACATATTGGGAATACTTTCGAAATACCTTGAGAATTCCTTGGGTATACCTTAGGAATACATTGAGAATACCTTAGATATATTTTGGTTGAAAAAAAAATAATAGAATTTAATCCAAAATTAAAAAGCATCAAACAAATATATTCAATTTAGATTTACATTGAACATCACATTCAATTCAATAAAAAAGATACTAACTATTACAATTGTATCAAATATATAATTACAACAACATTAACGTAAATTCATCATATCTAATAATCTCCACAACTTAGCTATTACGAATATTAATGTCATTGCTGCCAAATATCATTCCAACAGCCGAACAATGTTGCCATTGTAGCAGCTTCTACATCAATATAACCTATGAACATCATTGTTGTTGCAATGTCTAAGTAGGGTAACAAAATAGGGCAACAAGAGGGAGAAAAACAAAGAGCGGATAAATTTAAGTGAAAAAACAGTTAAAAAGAAATTGATTTCGATAAAAATGAAAAAAATTGTCTGTAATTTTAAAAAGAAAAAATAAATTTCGGTGAAAATTTCTCTAAATATAAAGGAAAACCCATTAATGTTGATTCACCATGCCAACGTATAATTAAAATAGGACACCTTTAGCATTTGGGCTTTCTTGCTTTGTATTTGTAGAAAATTGGACTTCATTAAGGAAAAATTTAGCATGCTGAGACTATATGGGGATTAATTGAGTTTTCACAAATTTATTAGACAGAATAAGGTACGCCATTTAATTGACACTGATTGTATTATCAATCTTTTATATTTCAATTACTATTGCAACTGGAAATTACTTCTTTTTTTTTTTTCTAATAATTTGAAAAGGTAGAATTAGGAGATAATGAGCAGTCCTCTCTTTTTCTCCCAAAGATGAAGTTAACTAGTTCCATAGCCCATTTTTCTAGTTTCTGGACTGGGATGAAAACCTAACATTAACTTTAAATCCAATTATGCATAGAACCTGACCACAAAGTTCTCCCTGAAATGAAAGTCTTGCACCTTTTTGCAAACCCTTTGCTCTGCTTGTTATAAATTTGGCAATCAAACTATTAAATTATTATCATCTATATTAATCAATTGCACATTTGTTATTTCGGCCAAAATTTAAGAAAATCTTAGATTTCCTTTTTTTTTTTTTCATTATTTGATAGTGTCTTACTGTTGATTTGTAATGTCAATGTCCCTTCAACATATATATGTGATATGATGATCTCCACATAAATCTTTGCTTCTTCCCTCTTTCTTTTGCAATTCAAATAAAGGGTTGTTTTCAGTGCATTTCAGTTGCTTATTTATTTATTCAATTTGTCAATGTTGAGTGTAGATATCACATACAGGACTTAATTGCAAGCTTTTCTTGTTATGTGGAGTAATTGACTAATTCATTATCAAGATTTATCCTCATTCTATTCCATCTTTACTGTATGATCCGCTATACAGATACACTATATAGATAAGAGTTATCAGAATCGGTTGGACAGATTCAATTTTGTTTTTTTTTTTGGTACAATTTGTAGAAGCTAGATATTATACTCAAAACCTTTCACATTTGCGATGTTCATGGTTGGACAAATTCAATCTTTTAATTATACAATTTGAAAAAGAAATTATTTATATTTCTAACATATATGTGTACTAAAAAAAAGAAAGAAAGAGGTTTGATCTGAAGAGGGTCGGGACTCTATAATTACATGGGACACATGGGGTTAAAACCTCAGCTTCATTGCCGTTGTAATCATAACCTAAAAGCCAGATGAGAAATTTTTATAAAGAAAACTTCTTAGATTACAGTAATAATAATAAAAAAGCACATCAACAACATAAGCTTCAGTTCCAGCTTGGCAGACCAGACTTTGTAAGGGAATCATTTATTGACAGCAACAGCTAAACTTCATTTTCTTTTCTTTTTTTTTTTTCAAGAAAAAAAAAACATTGAAATGACCTAACAAAACCAACTAGCTCCGCATCAATGATATATAAGTGTATGGAACTTGGAGATTGAATCTGACAAAATTCTGCAAAAAGAAAAGGTTAAAAAAAAAAAGAAATAAAAGTAAGCAATCATTTTAACAAAACCATAAATTTATCTTGGTTGTGAAGTTTCATCAATTAATTTGCAGCATGCTTTGCCACAATATTCTTGCAATGCAATTTTTTGCTCTCTCTGTTCTTTTCTCTTTTTATGATTATTTCCTTCTTCTTAAGAGGGCTGACTATTTATTTATATGTATATATTTCTTTCTTGCACTCTAGTCTTATATGAAAATTATATTATCTTATGTTCATTGAAGTTTCTTAAACTTTTTATTATATAGTTATTGCTTATTAATAATTAGCCATGTCTTACCAATAAATTTTAATTTAATGACCTTATAAAAAAAAAATTAGCCATGTGTTAATATCATTATGTGCCCACCCAAATAACAACGCCCCATTCAGATTGGATGACTGCAGAACCGAGTAAATTAGCAGTAGAAAAAGGGAAATTGAAATATGAAAATACAAAGTATATATTGGGATATGGTGAATGGTAGAGTACAGACTACAGAGTAGAGAAATGAGAAAACTGACACATTCTCTATGTCCCATATATAAGTCCCCATGCTTTGGTAATCAAATGTCAAAATCTACAAAGGACTTTATAATTTGGCAGAGTAAACAAAATAAAATAAAGAAAAGAAAAAGGGGGAAAATGGACCAACCTCAACTCACAATTAAAAGAAAGAAACCGAGCCCGAAGCAAAGGTTACCCCAATTCAGTAGAACTTTTGACCCAAAACTGTTGATTAATTCTCTTCTTTTTCTGTAACTTGTTTCCTAGTAGTTTCCAGCTTTATTCTTTAAGGTGGGGGGGTGGGGGAGGATCAGAATCAAGGGAGGAGATGGTGGTGGTGGTGGACTGGTGGTTGGAGTGGTGGTGTCAAGTCGTGGGTTTTTTTTTTTAAATAAAAAAAAAATTTGCAGCAGATTGATGATCACTGACTGATGAATTAGTTAGGTGAGTCTATGAAACACTGAACGTATTATAATATCTTTATTAAAAGATGGTAAAGGGAATGGACACATTTTAGATTGCCAGAATGTAAATTCATCCTTAATAATCTTTCCCCCTTTTGCCAGATGCTCACTTTGCAGATTCTGCTGTTAAAAACATTGTAAATTAAAATAATTAATGAACAAAATGCCAATTTTCATGGGTAATATTTGGTTAACTTATCTATCCAGCCCAAAATCTTAGTTAGAGCCACATTTTATTCAATAATTAGGGGTGACCGAAAATTGGGTTCAACCCAAATTTTCTAAAAATAATCAAACCAAAGATCGATTTTGTTCAACCCCAAATATACATATCCAATTAGTATATACTACATATAAGTATAGCTTTTGTTTTAATCGATGTTGTCTACATCATAATATATTTGTTAAATTGGAGATAGATTTAATTAATAGGACAAATCCTTTGGGGTTTGGATCAACTTCTCATGACAAAACAAAGTAATTAATACGGTGATCACCTGCCTTAATGACTATATCTCTATGGGACCTTTAATTTTTAATAATAATTATTATTATAAAAAAATCCCCCTAAGTGGGGATCATACAATATAGACAAATTCATTTAAAATAATATTAATTAAATATATTTATTAAATATATTAATTGTTCAAATGAAGAGTATAATTAATATGGAATAAGTACATTCTACAAAGTCCCTATTTTTCCATAATTAAGTCAACCGGATATATTTGACCACCCTTAATTTAGGTAAAGATATCACTAATTAATTTAAAACTGTCCTATTTGCCGTATTACTTTGATATTGAGAACCTTCTATTCCATATTTTTAATTAATTATACTCACTAAAAAGAATCATCTCCAAACAGTCCCACCAATATGTAGTTTAATATTATCTCTAAAATCTTATATTCTAATTTTTAGTCACACAGTAGGTATTTGGGTAAATTACCAATATACTCTTCACGTTTAATTAAATATACTAGTTAATCTTTTTATTTTTAAGAAAATATTATAAAATATCTTAGGTTTGGTTTCAATAACTAAAAAGACCATCAGTTACTTTTGAATAAAATATTTCGTTAGTAAACTAGAATATTTTGTTAGTCAACTAAAAAAATAATAAAAATATTCATATTTATTTTTTTTTATAAATTTGATATTTTGTTAATTTAAAAATATAATATTAAAAAATGATAAATTTGATATTTTAGTATTAAGTTGATGATACTAAATTTTTTTTGGTATTTTTTAAGACAAAAAAGAAGGGCAAATTTGATATTTTATTTATATATAATGGAAAAAATTAATAAAAGAACTATAAAGTGTATTAAACCAAATTTGAGGGACTTCATAAAATATTTCAAAAAATAAAGGGATCAACTAGTATATTTAACTAAATCTCAGGGGGTCATAGTAATTTACCACAGGTATTTTTAGTTAGTTAATTACGACCACGTACTGAAACTAATTATGTTCGTGCCGGATAAGATTTAAAAAATGATAAAACAATCTCTCATGAGTTTTAAGATATAGCTGCATACTCATGACTCAAACTCAAAACCTTTTGTTAAATTGAAAGAGATACACATCATCTAATTCACTCACTCATAGGTTCTAATTTAAATCTGTATCAAGAAAAGTTTAATAATATAGTTATTTTTTGGTTTTAACTATCAAAGATCCTACAATTCAAGGACTAAAGACTAATATAAATTCGTATTAGGCTGAACTATTACGGGTTAAAAGCATTCCAAATTTTAAAGTTGTTATATTCTCAGAATTCAAATTTAATACCTCTAGTTAAAGAAAAATATATCTCTTCATATCACTTCATCTGTTAGAGATAAATATATAGTTATTATTAAAAAGTTATAATTCATCCAATTTGAGTTATTTTCACAATTATAAAATTATGAGTTTAAACTCTAATTAAAAGTATATATAAACATTAATATTAATAATAGTAACTTAATTAATCAAATAGGAAAAGGTAAATAAATGTAGAAATAATAGATAATTAAGTAATGAGAATTATGAACAAGTATGAAAGGGGGCATAGGATTCCCAAGAAGCAATGTGTTAAAACAAGAGCGTGCATTGTAGAAAAAAAGACTGGGGAAGAGAAAGTGAGTGAGTGCAAGTGAAGATCAAAACCCCTAGCCATGAAAAGGTGGCTCTAATATCAAAATATTTGGCACCCACCCACATATATACATGTAAGAATCCCAAGCAAATTAAACCCAACATTCACATAAAGCTATCTATCTATATATTTTCATAACCCTAAAAACAAATAAAATAAAGTGTATCTTTGCTTGTAAATATGCCACATATTTTTTATTCCACACGTGGGGCCTTTACTCCTCTATCTCCTTTCTTTTATTTTACTTGAGATTAAGGAATATTTGTTGTTGCCCCTCGTGAATTTGTGTTTATAAGAGTACAAACAACCTTTGCCATTTCAAATACAATAAAAAGGAAAAACAAATTAATAACATAAATGCATTTACAAATTAATCTATGAATTTAGTTAATTGCAATTAATATTCGGCAAAAGACATACCCAATTATTGTATTTATCTATTTTCGTCATTTTGCTTTCTTAATTGATTTTTTGTCAAATCCATAAATTCAAGTGGAGGAATCTATCATATATGCCATAATAATTTTTTTTTTTAAAAAAATTAATAGTGCTAAAAAAGTGAGGGATGAAATGTTAATAGAACAATCTCCAAAAGTTTAACCACCCTAAGTTGGAACGTATAAAGTAGTTTGTACTCTTATTTAAATTAGGTTTTGTTGATTAATTATACAAAAATATGAAGCTTTATTTGTAGGGTAAAAAACACACTCTTTTTCAGCCTTCTTTTTCGACTTTATTGTCTTTCTTTTTTTATGAGTCCAAATTGTACTGATTAATTTAAAAGAAATCATAATTAGGAAGAGCCTAAACAAATCCCAAATTGGGGGCCAAAAGCAAGAAAAGTAATTGCAATCTTTGCTATATAAACAACAAATCAATTGGAATATTATGGGACAATGCACAAACAACAAGACAAATTAACATGTACTTAGCCCTAAAAAATTAAACAGATTTGCATTGTATTCTATTGAAAAGGCAGTTCACCAGATAAAAAGTTGTCCCTTTTTACAAAAAAAGGTGTGACTGTTTATGAGAAGAGAGGAACCAAGTGAAATTGGAGAACATAGTGTTTGAACTTTGAATATATACCTTTGCCAATTAATGCATGATGGATTCAAATTCATGTATTATTTAAAAAGGAAATTCTACCCAAAAAATGAAATAACGTGTAAATTACAATACTAAAAGAGTGATTATTTCTTAATTTGAAACCATTTTCTTGGGTTTACTTTTATTTTCTTTTTTACACTCTTTTTCTTTTTCTTATATATCTTTATACTCCCCTTTAGCTCTTTGAAAGTTAGAGAGTAAAGGGATCCATCATGGGCCCTTTTCAATGAAAATCGATGTATATTAAAGAGGAAAATATTCAAATTAAATTAAAGTGCTAATTATGTATTATCAATTCAATATTCTTTAGTTTGCTAATTGATTAAGCTATTTAAAAAGATTTAATTCATATTAATTAGTTTTCTTTATCCATCAATATTTTGGTAATATATCAATAATCTTTAATTTAATGGTATTAATATAATGAATGTTGTTCAAATTTTCAATAAAACTTGTAAAAAAAATATTTTCATTAGTATTATAAGGATATGGTACATATTGATGATGATGAAACATCATTTAAAGATGATTTAAAAACAAAGAGGCAATCATTTTTCAAGAGTACTAAAACGAAGCCAAATTAGAGGAAAAGCTTAATAAGCTAATATAGAGTAGAATTGAATCATTAGTGCATAGAGCCCCGTTTATACAGTCCAATTCCAATCTAAGGCAAAAGTTATGATAAGCTTATTGAATATTTTGTGACGAATCATCATTCCCATTTTCCCTTTTGTTGAGAATAGGAGCCTAAAAAGGCCCACGTGTTAAATTTTTTTATTTTTATTTTTCTGTAATTCTTGACAGAAAACAAAACTTGAAAAATGGAGACACATGGCGTGATATGATTGGCTAGTTGGCCGCTCTACTCGTATGATGAGGATATGCTCACATAAAAATTTTCAAAAAAAAAAAAAAGTGATGCCTTAAGCCCCACTCCATCTAATCAAAAATCAATCTCTTTGGGAACTTGGGCCTCTCTATTAAAGCTCCACTAACAAAATCATACTTAGTTTAGATTTATAGTTATTATTACTAATGGTCATGGAAACTAGTAATATTGCATGGTTTGGGATGGCCACTATAGTTAATGGCTATGCCACTTTTTTCTTGCTTTTGTCACCAAAAAAAAATCCAATATAGCATGGTTTAATCTAATTAATTCATACTCTAAAACTAATAATTTATTAAAAATGTATTATCTCCCTTTCAAAATTATTACTATCAATCCTCATATATTTTTTATCCATTTTTAGTGGGTTATAAGCTACACGATAAGATATAGTTAATTTCCTACACATCATATTATAAAGGTGATCACCAACTCTCACATGATACGAGAAAATTTGAATTCGTAACTTCTCCTATTTCTATAAATAAAAATATCAATCAAATCGCTCTTTAATTGACGAATGTGTGTGATATCATTTGATTTCAAAATTAATAAGGTTATATAAAATAAAAAGCTTATAACAATATTGCATTAAGGGAAAAAAATAAAAAAAATAAAAGCAAGCGTGATACTTTTATTGTTAATTTCCACCAGGGTAGTTAAAATTTATTTTTTTCAAATTAAAGTTGAAAATAAAAAATGAATAAATGTCAAAAATATGGGAGGGTGTCTGGCTCAGCCTCTCTGTAATTTGACCCATATATAGTGTAGTGGGTTTGGATGGGCAAATATTTATGGAACCACACACACAGAAATCATAATAGTTTCCTTGAGGCCAAGCCAAGTTTGTTTCTTATGATTATAGTCAAATGAATGTGTTTTGTTGTTATATCTGAAACTCTCTCAAAGCTTCTTCCTTCTACCTTCTGCCTTTCTACCTTTTGAGACAATACAATTGCATCCTATCCTATGTATTCAAATTTTGAGTACCAAATCCTTCACCCAACATCTGTATACATTACTTCTCTATCTCTCTCAACCCATGCTGTCGCCCTAATTAAAAAAATAAATAAATTAAATTAAAATTCATGCTACTGTGCACAAAATTATCAAGGGATATGCTATATATAGGATAATCCATCATCTATATATTAGTACTAGTGTAATTCTTTTTCACAAAAATTTGAAATCTTTATTATTATTATTATTATTATTATTATTATTATTATTATTATTATTATTATTATATCCGCATCATATATATATATATATATATCATGTTTGACACCTCATATACATGGGACCCTAAGCAACTAGCGTTTATAATGATTCTTCATATAGCATTAGTCAAAGATTATAATCTAATAAAGAAAAAAATTATCGTAAAGAAAAACATTATTTATGCATACAAGTAACCAGAAAAAAGGAAAAAAAAAAGTGGAAATCTAACCCTGATACATAGTTGATATATAGGGATGGAGCCAAGACAAGAAAAATTGACCCAACATTAATTTTTCACCATCAATCAAAACTGAAACATGACAAAATTAAGGCATAATAGGAGGAGGGCTAATTATTTTTCTTTTTGAAAACTAGGGTTTTCTATAGGTTCATTATTTGAATTTTTTCAAAGTTGACTTTTTTTTGTAGGAAAAAAAAGAAAAGAAAAGAAAAGATATATATGAAGATGATGGTAATGAAATGGAGCTTTTACTACATAGGGCTCCACAGTGGGTCGGTCTTTTTCGGGGTTTTCTTGCTGTTTGATGGCTGCTTGTGGGACAAATATCCACCGACTCTCCCTTCCTTCTTAGCTTTGTGTGTTTTGTCTTTCCCTACTTTTTTTTTTTTTTAATTATTTTTTTTACAATTACATTTCTTATAAGATTCTCCCTCTCTTACTAAAAGCATATGTCTTTACACATCTCAGTCACATATATATGAAATATATCCATCTCCCATTTTCGTTTTTTTTTTTCAAATTATCATACGTCATTTTTAAATTCTTTTTAATGAAACAAATATTGGGAGAGAGAGAACATGCATTGTTTGGAAGATTTATAGAGTTTTGAATAAAAAAACCAACATTTAATTAAATTTTAATTATTTATTTCATTAATAACCAAAATATCTGAGTGTAACGCCTTGTATTCATATAAATATGAGAGGATTCAAAATCCTTTGCATTTATATATATATATATATATGAGAGCTATGTCAAATAGATCATCATCTTCAATCATCAATAAAGAATTTTTTGGCGGGAGATTTCATTGTCAAGAAAAAGACTAAATTGTTGTGTGTCTAAGTGTTGGTAGGATCCACCATTCTCTAATTTTAAAAGATGCATTACTCAAGTTTCCCCCTTTTTTCACTTATCCACGAGGCCATCACTTGTCTTGTCCACTTGGAATAGCATTTTGGCAAGTTAACCGTTTGGCTTGGCCGGTACCGTATCAATTAACAACAAAATAAAAGTGATTACACTTTCACCATGGATACATTAATATATAAACTTCTTATTGAGATAATTAAAGGAAAAAAAAAGGTTTGTTTTATTACGCATGGAATGTATATATACTTGTATGAGGAGATAAATTTTGGTAAGATACTATAATTTTCTACCAATATATTACTATCCAATCGTCGGACAGTTTTATGAAGAAATAGCTTATATGCAATTATTTTTTTTCTAATTTTTTTCTCTATATGACTGCTTTAAATTCTAATAATTCTAGCAGTTAGGAATAGCAATTTGTATTAATATGTTGTGTTTTGATATATTCATAACACTATAAGAGTCAGCATAAATATGACATAATAAATTAATCGTGTCTAAAATTTAAATGCAAACATAACTCATTTAATAAATAAGTTAACACAACACTTTTAATATAATTAATCTATAAAATTAGTCTAGCACAATCTGGTTATAACATATTGGACTAAACGGAGTAACCAAACACAATATAACACGTTTAATACGAATAATCTACAAATTAAATTGAATTAGTATAACACGATCTAAATAATATGTATATATATTATAACGTGTCAATATAACACAATATAGTACAAATTATTAACGGATTAAACACATTTCATTCGTGTTGGCAAGTCAATCCACAATACGACATAATAATTTTCGTATTTTTATTGAGTTGATACAATTATATAATTGTACTGGGTCGGATTCGTATAGTATCATACTATAAGTTAATTGGGTGGCCGGCTAATTTAGGCCCACGTGAAGTTCTATATTGAATTTGAACATAAATTTCAAATTTAGCATAATATATCTTATTGTAATCAGGTTTGGGTCATTTTTCATTGGTTCAAGATTTCTAGAAACATCTGGTTCCTTTTTAATAATAATAATTTATTTAAAGAAAATAAATTACAATAGAGTTAATAAATATCCAAGCTTTGAATACCATATATAGAGACTCGTAAATCACCAAACTGAATTTAGATATGATTAAATTTTATAAACATCTTGATAAGGATCTTTAAGTGACGTCCCATTTTTCTTCTCTGGTTTGCACGCAATTTAGAAGCTGTTGTTTTCTTCAGTCTATAAATCTTCCGAGGCAGAAATGTTGACTTTTTTTTTTTTCTTGTAACACTTTGATTTAATTTCTCATGCATATAATTGAAGCCCTCTTTTTCAAAATCAACACGGTTTTGAAAAGCTAAAAAGATTATATGACGCTTTTACTTAATAGTCGGTACTTTATAAATAGCGTGAATCTAAATTAATATATAGTTGAAATAATTAAAAAAAATTTACAATATCGTACAATCTGAAATAAAAATACAAAGTGTTTTGATTTAAGTACTTTGTTGTATTAGAAAATTAAATATTATTATTTTAAAATGATTTCAGCATAATTATAAATTTTTATTTTGGATAATTGAATATGTTTCAAATTAAAATAAAATTTAAAAATTTTTTCAAAAATATATGAAAAAAATTAATAAAAGCAGCTTAGCCATTTGCAATATGCAGTCAATAAGATCGTGGATCAAATAATGCCAAATAGTTAAATACCATACACTCCAAAACAAAAAAATAAAAATAAATATTCCCAATTTTTTTAAAAATATTTTTAATTTCTCCCTCTCGCAGTTACTTCCCGGTAGCCGTACGACCGTTAGAATTGCCAGAATTTCACTGCCCTAAATACCACCATTTCCCACGATCCAATGAAATTAAGCAAAAGTCCAGTTTCTGTCCAATGCGGTAGAGAGTTGGAAGCACTGAATCAAGGAGCGCGTGGAACATTAGAGGAAAAGGGGAAGTTGGGAGTCGCTCAAATTGCATGATTGGTGATAAAAGGAATGAAAAATTATAAACAGAAACAAAACAAATGAAAGAAAAGCATTCAAATTGGAGTTGCGAAATGGGTCACTCATGGAATTGATAGCTCACGAACAATGTCATGGCCCCTTTTCAAAATTAGAAAATAAATAAATAAAATCTAACATCCAAACTAAATAAGTAAACATACATTTAAATTCAAATTTTATAATTTAAATGGAATTTATTAATAAAATTTACAAATCAATTTAATAAAAATTTATTATAATATATGTCAATCAAGGAATGATTTTATCGATATTATCACTTATTAAAATAGTAAAAGGTTTCTACTTCGAATCTTTTTGCTATATCTATAAATATTGTTAGAATTTTAATATCTTTATCAAGTGTGTAAATGGATGGCTATTCTTATTGTATAGTTCACGATAAATCAAAAATAAAGTTTATCATAATATTTACCTTTATACATCCATAGACATCGACATGATTCCATATCATTTATATGTGTATATATTAGCGGAGCTAGAATTCTAAATTAGGAAATACAAAGAGCTATATGATTAATTTTTAATATTTTTAGGAATAATTAAATATTACAAATTGGTATAAATTTATATACAATTTCATATGTTTAAAAAAATTGAAGGGATCTAATTGCTCACTTTCAAATGAATATATAGTCTAGCGGCATGTAATACTATAGTGTCATATATTTCATACATGTGGTAAGAGAAAATGCTAATAATAATGTAGACTGAGAAATTATATTATCCTATCCAATTATATAATAATGTGTACTTAATTATTTTATTTTTATTGATTGATATGAAAACAGTATATACACATGTTGTCTAATTAAATTAGTTTAAAAATGACATGATAAACCTCATTTATTTAAAAATTTCTTACTAGACTAAGCGTATAAAAAATATTATTAGTATTTCTCAATGATTAAAAAAAAAAAAATCTTGTGAATGCCAATTCAGAATGCCCATATTCAAAAATAAGATCAAGTCGGTATAATGCGGGAAAGACAAGCAAGTGTAAATATTAACTCATTGATAACGGAGAACGTGTCTCGTGGATTTCAGAGTTGGCGTAATTTTTCAAACTGATCTTCAAGCCCGCGCACTAAAGCAAGAATCCGTTGGTCTAAATTAATATTTTGTATTTACATTACACTTTTTTTCTTTAAATAATAATACCCAGAAAAAGAAATGTATGAATGTATTTGTTTTGTTGCAAGAGAGAGAGAGAGAGAGAAAGGAAGAATGGATTTCAAAAGGAAAAGCTATGTAGACACAGAGAAATGGGGCTATGAAAAACAATCAGATTCAGATACATAATCATTCATTCAACTCACTCCTTCACTCTCCATCTCCACAATTTCCAATCTCTGCCACTAATTTCCTCTCATTGCTTTCTTTTTTTCTTCTCTTTATTTCTTTCTTTCTTATCATTCGTTGCTTGGTTTCTAATTATACGTCTCTTTCTCTTTTGATATATATACATACATACACATATCCAAATCCTCGATTTTCGAGCACAAATTCTCATTTAGGATTGCCTTTTCAATCTCCATCCATTTCAATTATTATTATTGTTTTAATTGTAGGGCTAGTATTTGTTGATTTGCCTATTAGAATTCCAGTTTTACTTATTGCCCCTTTTTGTTCAATAGAATCCGAGGTAAATATGTAAATACCCTATGAGCAGAAATAGAGGAGGAGGAAGAGGAGGAGATGGGTATTGAGAGCTCCGTTTGAACCAAACAGTGTACGTGTGTAAAGATTGAAAAGAGAGAGGGAAGAGTTAGGTCCTTTTTGGGGGAGTTGCAATTTTTTACCTTTTTTTCTTTTGAATTTTTCTTTTGGGTGGTGATAAAGGAATGGCTTTATAGCATGCTAGTTGGTTTTGATAAAGGAGGGAGCGTCCAGAGGAGAGAAAGAGATAGGGGGACAATACTAAGTAAATGATCAAGAGGGTGAGTAAAAAAATGCAAGAAACAAAGAAGAAGAATAATATTGGTAATGAAGATTCAAAGAAGAAGGAAAGACATATAGTCACATGGACTCAACAGGTTCTCTCTCTCTCTTCCCTATGGGTTCTTTTCCGTTTATGTTCCCTTTCCTTAACTCTTGTACCGGTAGTAATATTTGTTTTTGACCGGAATCGGTTGAATCCAGGAGGATGATATTCTCCGCGAGCAAATTAGCCTACACGGTACTGAAAAGTGAGAATATTTACTTTGTTTTGCCCCTTTTAGTTTAAAAAAAAAAAATTATTTTCTTATTACCTGGTTTTGTTTCAAGGGTTAGGTACAATAATATTGATGATTTTTTATTGTTATTTATTACCGCAGTTGGGCGATCATTGCATCTAAATTCAAGGATAAAACAACAAGACAGTGCAGAAGAAGGTAAGTTGATAGTTTGCGATAGTATTACAAATCAAAGTCATCCATTGATCCTCTGATTAGACCATTGAGATGCTTCTTTATCCAGTGAAAGCGCTAAGCTTTATTCTTATGTCAGTTCCCAGCACTATTTGATTTGCTATATGCTGATAATATTTTGTAGATGGTACACATATTTGAATTCTGATTTCAAGAAGGGGGGATGGTCACCAGAGGAAGACATGCTCTTGTGCGAGGTAAATGGCGCTCTATTTATGCATTTTGCAGCCTTCTTAAATATTTGTAGCCTATTTCCATCTCCCGATATCAAATAAAAATGGAACAGAGGTAGGTCTATAGAAAGTTCAGCATTCCGTTACTTCTTTGAAGACATCTTAGATTTTTTTTTTTATTATTATTATGTATCATGGCTTGCTGGTACAACTAGATCTTAAGCATTTAAAAAAGAGAGAACTATTTCAAATAGGACTGTACTGAGAAATAATTGCTGTTCTTCCGGTTCCAAAAGAAACAACTATTACATTTAAGTTTAGATTGGGTTATCCCATCGCTGGATGTGGTTGCAATATCTTATAACATGAGGTGATCTGCAGGCTCAGAAAATATTTGGAAACAGATGGACAGAAATAGCAAAAGTAGTTTCTGGCAGGTATAGATATTTTTTCCCTGCTTTAATATCATCAGAAATTTGTCTCTGATTATATGTTTTCCCTATCTCTGTTTTAAATGGTGCTTCTTATGCAGAACGGATAATGCTGTGAAGAATCGGTTCTCTACCCTGTGCAAGAAGAGAGCAAAATATGAGGCTTTAGCAAAAGAGAATAAAATTGCATTTATTAACTCAAACAACAAAAGAATCTTATTTCATACTGGGTTGAACACTGATGGAACACCAGAAAATGCGGCACCTGCTAAGAAGATAAGGTACACTACTTTTTTATATCTGCAAACAAGTCAATCCCATAAGGACTTAAATAGCAAAACTCATGTTTGTTGTTATTAGGAGGTCCCACATCCCTGATCATGCAGAACGTTGCAAATTGGCAGATAGATCACACCCACAATGTGGAAATCAGCAGCCTAGGCCTCCATTTGCAGTGCTAGCTCAAAATTTCCGTAATGCTAAGGTGGCTGTCCAGCATGATGCCATCAATACCAAGGAGGTCTCACTGGATGGTAAATCACCCTTTCTTTCTTTTTTTCCCCAGTGAATTAGAATAAAACCAGAAATTTATCAGCCATCAGGATATCTGCAATGGAAAAACCAACTTTCTTAAATTTTCTTCTTGATAAAATTGTCTGTTGATCAAACCTCTTTGAAACTTAGCTTGTTTCTTTATTGCTGTTCATTTAGCAGATCAAAACAGTAAGATTCAAGGAACATTTCTCAGAAAGGATGATCCAAAGATAACTGCTCTAATGCAACAAGCAGAGCTTCTCAGCTCTCTTGCATTGAAAGTTAATACAGAAAATACAGACCAGAGTCTGGAAAATGCTTGGAAGGTGAGCTTATCTAATGTATTTGTCATGGGGCAGTCTTTCATTGGCAGAACACGTCTCTCTAACTTGGGAACAAGGTGTGGAGGGGAGGGGCATTTGGGAGAATTGAGTTCCTTGGGAAATAGGGGACTACCAGTGAGCTTAGTATTATTCATATTTAGGTATAAGCCTTAAATGCATGTTGTTGGAATCCCACATTGGTTGGGATTAAGAAATTAATAGTACTTATAATGACTTGGACAATCCTCCTCCTTTGAGCTAGCATTTGGGAAGAGTTAGGTCCAAGTCTATTTACCTACCGAATTTTTCACATGTTAATTTCTTCAAGAGTATATATGTGTACTAAATGGGTGTTGCCTCTCACAATTACTTGGCTTAAAAACCCTGGACTGATTTCATTGCTTATCATAGACTTAACAAGAGAATCCTTATTCTCTTTAAGTGAAAAACATATACATATAGCTTGTATTAATAAGTTTTAATAACTGTGGTGTTCAGGTTCTCCAAGATTTCTTGAATCAGAGTAAAGAAAATGGTGTCTTTAGATATAGACTATCTGATATCGATTTTCAACTCGAAGACTTTAAAGACTTGATAGAGGATTTAAGGAGCATTAATGATGGAAGTCAACTGTCTTGGAGGTAATAAAAGCTGGATGGTCTTATATTCAGATTCAAGCTGATTTTACACACCATGGAGAGTCTAATTTACTGTTAAAATATTGTAGGCAACCTGATCTATATGACGAATCTCCAGCCAGCTCTGAATACAGCACAGGATCAACTCTAATGCCTTATACAGCCACTGATAAAACAGAAGAAATTCAGACCGAGTTTTGTTCACTGCATAATGATATTGGAAATGAATTACAGTCCGTGCAAATTAAAGAGCAAAGTGATGTGGATCAAAGTGAGAAAGAAATTAGTTCCTGTTTAAACATGCCTCAAGGTAATAAAATGTTCATATCTGATAACTAAACTGGTCAAATATCTACAGTTTATCCCAGTCAGATGTAATTCTGTAAATTATAGTATTTGACAAATATGAACATTTTGCAGGTGAGATGTTTCCATCTTTTGATGAGCAAACTAACAATAACATAGTTGTTTCTGGCTCATCAAGTACAGAGTTCAGTTCACCTCTTCAGGTTACTCCACTTTTCAGATCCTTGGCAGCTGGGATCCCCAGCCCAAAATTTTCAGAAAGTGTAAGTTACTCGAACTTGATTCTGAAACAAACACACTATTTATAGTTTATCAGTAGGCATGTGGACTTTCTTCTTATTATTATCGCTACCATCATCCTCTGTAGTATTAGTGAAGCCTATAATTCCATAAGCAGGAATTCTGGGTTGCCAATTATATCAACTCAGCATTAGCAGAAAAATATAAATATTAAATACAATAGAGTACTGCCAACTTGCTGCTACCTAGGTCCTAACTGCTGTAACAACAGTACCAGAGAGGGGAGTATCATTAAGTCACAAGTCAATGGCAGCAGCTTTTCATGGCTAAGAAGTAGGCCTTTATTACCTTAACAATTGACTCAGTAAAGAAATGTTCTGAGTGTCACTACCATTATTACCAGACTTGCGAATTTTCTGAAGTAGCAACTGGAATAGATTATGGCAGTAAAGGAGAGATACATTAATATAGCAATTATGTATGAATCAGATGGATTTTGTTACTGATATCAAGGCCATTATCATGATTTTGGAATTAGCTGTTGTCAAGCCATTAGGAGTCACAATCGTAGGATAGGCTGCTCATGCTGTTGGATGATCATGGATCAGTTAGGAAGATTGTCTAGATGAAACGTAATATCAATATCTGCTGCATTTTCAACCATGTTGGTCTATGATAGAATCAAATTTCAGACTACATGTTAATCTGGATATTTTCCTATACATTAATGACTTGCAACACATTACACAATGAGCATTTTCATCTGTGGAATCACTTAAGTTCCACTTGAAGTCAAAGTCTAATAAGTGACTAGTGAATTTGTGCTTCATGTCTACTTTTGTCATCCTGTACAAACTTACTAATATCTACTTAAATCAAAGTCAACAGAATTGTTATTAGAGTGCTTAAATAGACAATTATTCTACTTTGAAATGTACTGTTTCAGCACTTTCGTCCAAATAAGATTTCATATTGAACAACTAGGAGTCAAAAGAAAAGCATTTACAATTTTGAGAGTACTACATAATGTTAGTTTTGGATATCTTTTGTGAGATGCAAATATGCAATCATCCAATTCTCACTATTCAACCAGGAAAATGAACAGCCACTTATCCACTTAGAGCAAATGTGGTGCACTTTTTATAATTATACTGAATTAGGTATATGTGTCAGAACTGCTGTCTAAATAATCAATCTTACTGGAATAGTCTGTGTAGCTCTGCATAAACCTTTCAGAAGCGCCAAATGAAACAGTGTAATTCTACATTTGCCTAGACAATGCTTGGTTGAATTTTGTACTAGTTCCTAATCCCAGGAATTTAGATTCCGCAAATATTTGTTAAAAGATAAAAGGAAAAAAAATCTGTCTCAAATCATAGTAAGGCATCTCATGCTACTCTCAACTTTGTGTTGATAAATTTTCTCCTCCAAGTAACTTGTAGATTTCGCCTCCATTTGCTAGTCTTACTGTTAATCGTTAACATCTTATATTAAATTTTTTGATGCTAGAATATTTATTTATTTTTCTCCTTCTTTTGGCCTTTTTCAGGAAAGGAACTTCCTACTAAAAACCCTTGGAGTAGAATCTCCTTGTCCCAATACAGGCATCAATTCTTCTCAGCCACCGCCTTGCAGAAGAGCCCTCCTGCAAAGTCTATAACCAAACCTCTCTGAATAGTCTCACATACAGAAAATGGTGTAGTTTCTCATGCCTCAGGCTTTTGACATTACTCATTTATTGAGCTTTTTTCTTTTTCGTAAGATCAGATTCCTAGGATTGCAGCCATCATGGCCCGAAGTTTTATGAGGAGGCATTTTAGATCTGCATTCCAATACTCCTTGCTCAGAATGCAACGGTGCATTCTAGCTTCTTGGACACATCTAACTACGTGATCTGAGTTAATTTTTCTTACGCCCTTCTAGAAGAGTACGACCCTAATAGTCACATTTAAAATCAGTGTGCTTATTAATGTGTGTCATTCTTTCGTTTGTTTTGTTTTGGCTTCGGGTTTCCATCTTCCGATCCAGTTTTTGGTATTTAATTCATCTGTACAAACCTACCATATAAGCATGTAGTCAGAGTGTAATTATACATGGGCAACTCGCCTATATATGATCAAAGAAGCAGAAGAAAACGGGAAAAAAGAAAAATGTAGAGGATTAACCAGCTGATTGGATTCCTTTTTGTTGTTTTTGGGTGTGCATAGGGTATAGAATAAGTTCTTTTCTTTTTTTCCTTTTCTGATTTCTATTGTAATAGAACTTCATGAGATTGGAATGAAAACATGATTTGGTTTTGGTGTGCATATTTCATGTGATCTGTTTCCCTTGTGAATCTGCCATATTTTATCTACACTACTAAATATAGTACGAGAATTCTGCAGCAGAAATTGCTGCACAAGAGATGCAATGGGAGAATCTTGAAAATGAAAGTCTTCATTTCTTACTATCTAGTTTTTGGAAGCAGAGGAAGAATGAAAGGAAAATGGCACCAGGATGGTAATGATGAGAATTAGTAAAAACCCACCATGACCACATTGCCACATTTTTCTTCCCTACTTTCTCATTGTTTGCAAGAACTAGAACTCTGCAGATGCTGTCAAAATAAAGAAAGAAAGAAAGAAAGAAAAAAGAGGAATGGAAAGATGGAAATGTGCTTACCTATAGCTTGTCCTGATGTGCCCTTGAGGAAACCATCCAAGGTTTTCTTGCTTCCTCTTTTCTGAGTTTGTTTAATTGTAATAGACAGTGTTGCGGGGGAGAATGGTCATGGGAATTCTGTTGATTGGGGATGGTGGACTCATGTTTTTTAAAACTAGTAGTGGAGAAAGTGGCAAAATGATGACTAAAGCAAAATTTGAGGGGTAAAAAAGGGAGAGGGAACCTCATACAAAATAAAGTGCACTCATTGGACACAACTTTCTCGAGAGGAGTTATAGTTGACTATTTTCGTCTTGACCTATGATTAAAATGGTGAAAGGATTTGATCTTGATTTTTCTGCTTAATGCTAATCCCACCAATTCCATGGCCTGATGACTGCAGAACAGAACCTCTCTCTGGCTTAAGTAAATAATGCAACTGAATGGAACCAACACGGTAACTCCTCCACTCTATTTGATTGAAGGTTGTTTGAGAATAATATTGATTGTTCCAAAAATAATTAACTGATTTTTTTAATTTTTTATAAACTGTTTTGGAAAAAATATTTACATATTCTTTCTAAAAATAGTTTTCAAAATTAAAAAAATAAAAATAATATAAATTTTTTCTTAAAAACTTTTTTTTTCAAAAACATTCCAAATTTGAATCTATAAATTCAAGCAATTTTGAATCAAGACTCAAATTAACTCACGTGAATTAAAGTTTGAACTCTAATTAACGTTTTATTTTCATAATTTAAGGATCAAAAAATGAATTTGAGTTGGAATCTATAAATTCAAACAGTTTAGCAACGATAAGCTGTCAATGAAACTGTAGGGATGGTGTTAATTATGCCAGATGTCCATCAGCAACTTTAATTAATTGGCGAAGGACATTTTTTAATAGATATCTTAACTGCAGATGAGGCCTGAGGGCCAAAAATGATTGGTTTCTCGCAATCTCTTTGGGATCGCAGCCGTCACCACGTCACTCCCGCCCAATGGACTCCAAACGTTTCTCACTTTAAACAACCATCACATTCAAGTTTGGTTGCTTTTTCATTTGAAACTCTTTTTTCCTTTAATGATTCAAATCATAATCTTAACAGATCATTATCATAATCTTTTTTTTTTTCAATTTTGATAAATATAATTTTCCGAAAAGGAGAACAAAAAAATTGTACATGAAATATAATCGTCAATACATTTCAAGAAGAGTCAACTGTCATTCTAATCTCTATTCCTAGGTGAATAAAAGAGCTCCGCAGTGATACAAAGATCAAATTAACTTCTCGAAGACAAAGGGATCTGGACACCATCCATAAATGGCATAAATAAGGGCAATAAGAACTAATTTGCTATTTTAATATGGTATTAACTCCATTACTCTTGCCCTTCCTGGGTGTTTTCTGAATTTAATGTCATTGAAGCTTCTGGCCACAATGATCAATATAACACGGGGAAAAAAAAGTATATATGAATATTTAGTTCAAAATTGTTACAATCCCACTTCATGTAGCCTTTCTTTTCTTCGGCAGTTTCTGCAACTTCTTCCACTTGAGATAGATTTGGTAAGATAACCCTGAGAAGACCATAACTACGCAGCCCCATTGTTTAGCTGAGAGCGGATTGCCGCTCAACAGTGAAGACACCACGATGCTCACAAACTTACGGGTCGTGGTGATGGTGGTGTTAGCAAGAGACCCAAATCGGCTTATGGTTAGAAAGATGAAATTCTGGCCCACTGCACCACAAAGGCAAAAGAGAAAAATGTCCCAAGCAGCCTCCGGATGCTGCTTACAGAACCTAGCGGCCTCGTATCCGATGCCATTTGGCCAGCCGAACATGTATAGCATATTATATATAGTACCCCATAAATTCATCCCTAACATTATATCCCAGGCGGTTGTCTTTGGATACCTGAAAAAGACAAAATGATATAAATGAGAAATGAAATGCAGATGGAATAAATTACAATTTTGTGATATTGTTGCAGAAGATAAAAGAACATATAATTCACAGAAACTGCTGAAAGATACCATCATCAGCCAACTAAAAATTACTGATGAACTCCCTTCATTTTGAATGATAAAATAGATATGCTAGCATGATGTGACACATTCAATTCCGAATTGAAATCAAAATAGAGGCAAACAAAAATAGTTTTTCAAACGAGCGTACCTAGCAGTGAGTGAATCCTGAGTAGCATTTGTAAATCCATCAAATGCAAGATTCAAAAAACAAAGTCCATAACCGAGGGGAGCGTTTGGGTGAGCCAACTTGCTAATGGTCTTTGAGCTTGTCTGGAATCAGTCAGCATAGAAAAGCATGTGTCAAAACTGAAACCCCATTGATTGATGATGAGGACAACAAAGTCATTGAAAGAATAATGATATCAAATATTACAAAATTTACACCTAAAGAAATCTATTTGTTACCTTCAATAATGCAAATGTGGATACCCCTCCAGCTACAAGGAATGTACATAAATACTCAGGGAAAGTGTATCTGATAGCATATACTAAAGTGCCCATCAACATGACTGCAAAAGGTTAAACAATCCATTAGTAATTTTTAACAAACATTATAATTCATGAATTGTTAAGCTACATTTATAAATAAATCCAAGCTAAGAAGCAATTTCATGTAAACATAACATAAGCAAGATCCCATATCCTTCAAATGCTTGCACTCATCTGTTGCAACAATTCTGAGTTCATTAACTACTACTTTTGAATAATTAAATTCTAACATACGAAGACCATTCTTTAGGCTTTAACAACATAATTACCCTGCCCTCCGACTGGTTCATCTACACTAAGACAGCAATAACTTGCACAGGCTCTTTGACAATGCAAAACACTTTCTACAGATTGCAGCTGATAACCAACAAATTTTTTTGACCATCTCTTTCTGTTTTTTAGCATTCACAGTTGTTCGTATAAAAAAAATAATAAATAAATAAACTAGTTAAGAAAGAGAAAAGGAATGTCAATATAAAAGCTGTAAAATAATTTTGTAGACGCAACAAATAGGGTTACACTTAATATACATTTTAAGCAACAGATATAATGAAGCACTATAGACATTTCAAGGCTATAAAAGATGCCAGATACAATAACCTACACACATAAAGGCAAACCATCTTATACAAGATATCACCCGAGTCTAATTTTCTCAAGACTAATATCAAAAAAATAAGGAAAAAAAAATGTTTCATTTCAAAGATCTTAATTGAGAATGAAATTCTTATCACTATGCGTTTGCAAAAAGTTTCTTACATAAGAAAATACCACAGCCACCAAAAAATAATTGAGCAAAAATAATCAAGACAAAAGATTATCCTGTCTCAAAAAATTCCTAAGGAGTAAAAGGCTTCAGAATATGGAATTTTAACAACATGAATACAGATTTAAGCTCAAATGGCAATAAAGATTCAGAACCTCAACCAATGACATGACCACGAACAACAGTAAGTATGCTTGTTTAAGAAAAGTAGGAAACTGCAACATAACAAATTTCGGACCTGGAATCATTTTCGAGGATTTTGCCAGGACCTGGGCAGGGTAACTGATGTATTTTAGGGCTTCAATCCCCATGGCTGGGCCAATCGTATTTGTAATGCCTGCACTCCAGTACGTCCACCAAGGAGCGCCACCAGCGCTGCTTTTAGACCATATCTTTATCACTGTACAATAGTTAGATAAATTTCAACTCCGCACATTTTTGTGCTCATCACAGTAAGGAATATCAAAAGATAGTAAAAGAAACTCACTTATAAAGGACCACACTAAGCAGACAACATTTTGTGCCAGATTTAGGAATGCCAGATGCTCAAACCTCTTCCCATCAGGACCAAATCGCTTTGTTGATCTAAAGACGACGAAGAAGAAGAAGAAGGACTCTATCAAATCTCTTAAAGGACTCTAGCTCAAAGAACACTTGTTAGATAATGAAAACTCAGTGGAATACAATTAAGTCCAGTTTGCTTAGCAGAATCTATGGAAATCCAAAATGCCTGTAATGTTCATAGCACAATTGCAGAACTCATCCCTCCGAGTAGTTAATTAAATCGATCATTTGAAAACTAAGCACGCATTACAACATTAAATTCGGAAAGAAGAGTCCTAAAAATTAGACGAACAATGGATTGTCAATTCCAATCGTCAGCCCTAGTTCCTAATATAACCCTAAGAATAACATTTCATGCTGAACAAAGTTCAAATATCTGAAATAGAACCCAATTCTTAGATCCAACCATCCATGAAATGCCCAATTAATTTCTTCTCTTCACTAAAACAAACTTTATTTCTAAATAAGTGATCAAACTGAAATGAATGGCTAAAATGACGAAGCAATCAAATAATAATAATAATAATAATAATAATAAGAAAGAATTAAGTACATACAGAGTTTCTTGAAGAACGCCTTGGTAAATGTAAGCCGACCAGATCCCGGCAACGCAAAAGGCCAAAACTAACACTCGCCGTAGCCCGGCTCCGTGTGTTTCCATTTTGCCGCCGGCAATCCCGATCACCAAAATTCGGCGGCGATTTCTATTTTATATATAGTTTTATTCTCCTTAAACGAAATTAGTAAAAAGGAAACGGAGATGGAAGGAAAAGGGAAAGGGCAAAAATGCAAAATGCGAAGAAAAGAAAACTATTGAGTGAAACAATGGAAACTATAATGGCACAAGCTGCACTTTCTGTTCGCGTTATAACAGGGGGAGGGAAGAAACTGGAGTCTGGAGGAGCGCGAAGCAACGTGGAATTTCCACGTGGAGGTTTCTTATTGGATGACTGACTTCATTTGGCGTTTTTTATTGGCTGTTGAAACGCGGAAACTCTTCCATCAGAAAATAGACTGT
>CATIWF010035582.1:0-10298 GCA_949630135.1 Balakata baccata
ACAATTTCTGTAATTAATTCACATCATCAAGTTTAATTTGTTAAATAATGTAACAATTTTTGTAAATTAAAATTTTAATGATGTGGACTAATTATAAAACAAGTGTCCAAGAAAATGTTGAAAAGAAAGCATTTCTGGACGAGACTATACTAAGACAGGCAGTTATTCTGTTGAACCACAGCACGCTTAAAATGTATACCCTGCTTCTTCTGTCTATATTGGTAAAAGATTCTGAAAAAGCATATGGCAGCTCAATCTAACCCCAAAAATCATAACTTTAATTTCGAGAACTTGTAGAAACAAATTAGGCGCTAATGATAATCTTACAAAAACATTGGCCTTATACCTTATGTTCTGTGTGGTTAGAAAATGGATTAGAAACTTGAACCTTAGATGGTAGAAACCTTGCTTTTATGGCAAATCTAGAGCTCTTTGCCTTTGTGGCAGAAGCATACTTCAATATATGTTAAAAAGCAAGGCTAATGAATCCAAGAGGGTGCAGATGAATTGGAATAAAATTATTTAGCTTAATAAGAGTTTCAAGTTCAAACTCTGAAAATACCGTTATCTTAAATCTTTTGTGGAAATAACACTTCGGAATCTTATCCAGCACGAACAGAATTAGTATAAAATTAAAAGAGACACTGTAGCTACTATTTTCCTTTGATGGTAGGACACAAATGAACGTGAATTCTTTAACTTCATTGAAAAGAATCAGAGGACCACCAACATCATACCGACCAAGAGTTTAATGTATCCATTGATTATTTTATGGACCTTAGTATGTGGCCCTCTTGAATTATGTTCATATCCCATTATGAATTACACTTCCACATGCAGGCTACTGCAACAAACCAAATTTCTGGGGCCATTGTTTTTATGTTTTGCCTTTTTCATGCTCCATGACACTCAATCATTCATAGTCATACAAAATTTATTAACGAAAGATTTTGGCTCCTTGAATAAACACAATTTATAAACTAGTTTTTGCATATTAAAGCCCCTCTTTCCGAGGCAAAAGAGAAATTAAAGAGCTGAAAAAACCATACATAGAAACAGAACATGGGGCAATATCACACAGAATATTACATTTATCAAGGACATGGACGCAATTCCATAGTGAAAGAAACAATTAAAATGGTGTTTTTACTCTATATTTAGCTCCTAAACACCATTACTCTTCCACTATTTTGTTTTCCTCTGCCTAGCACAAGCTTCACTTGTATTCCAAAATCATGTTGTTCTCCGGAGCCAACCCAACACAAGCTCTGAGTATATTCTCAAGCATTGCTCTCTGCTTTGACAGTGCATTCACCACTGGTGTGCCTGGTGGGACCTGTTTTCCCCCATTTTGTGATTAATTATAACCCCATTATAGTAACAAACACAATTAATCATCATACTAAAGATAATGAAAAACTTACTAGAGGAGCCTTGGTGAGGTAACTGAGAATGGTAGCCACAGGGTGGAAGGAGTGGAACTTGCCCTACACAAATGCAAATTTCAAGTTGTAAATTTAATATAGTGAGGACAGTAAATATCAGCAATAAATAGATAGAGACACACCTCTCCTTCAGCTTTAAGCTGGATCCTGGTACTGAGCTCAGCAAGAAGGACCAAATCCAAGATAATGGGTGCAGCCAAGAGAGAATCCTCGCAGGTGTTGTGCAAAACAATGGTGTTTTTGCCCCCCATGAATATCTCTGAAGTGTACTCATCCAAAGCTCTCTTGCTATCTCCCACATAAGGAACATACTACAAGGGCCACACACAATCACATCCACAAACACATTAACAATGTCACTGAGACTGATTAAATCAACAGAGAAGAGAAAAATAGAGAAGGGCTTGTGTTAAAAGTATAAATAAAATTACCTTAATGACCACAACATGGTCAGGATGTTCACCAGGCTCATAAAGGATGCCATTACTGGCGACCATGTCATCAACCACATTGCTTTTAGAAATTTCCTTAGAGCGGAAAGTTTGAGGTGCTGACAGGTTCATACCATCATTGTTTCCTAGATGGTTGTAACTCACTATTGATGTTGGCTGCACCATTCATCATTGTAATTACACGTTCTTAATAACATGATCATCTAAGTTAATCATTTTTTAAATTATGTTACATTATACCTTAATACCAGCCCCAACAAGGAAATCAACCAGGACGGACTTCATCTTGGTCTGACCACTCTTGAAGTCATCACCACCAATTAAGCTGTTCCTCTTAATAGCCAAATCAATAAGTCCTGTTTAAATCAATAACAGTTTAGTTTTTATGGTAACTAACTGCAGCTTCAAATAAGGTAAAAGAGAGTTTTTTAAAGTGGAAAATTACCAGGAACAAAAGTGTTCTGTGGGCTTCCATTAATGAAAGGAACGTTTTCAAAGACACAAGCCAATGCATACAAGGTTGATGGAGATATTTCAGCTTCATTTCTCTCCAAAGAAGCTAACAAATTCTCCATAGTGTCATTTAGCCCCACAACAACATTACTGTACCTCTCAGTGTTGGCTGTCCAAAGCACAACCACTTTGTCTACTTTGTTTTTCTCCTTAAAGTCCCTGGTTTTGATTATAACATCATATGTTACCAAATACTTCCTGTAAATAGGACATTTTAAGCACAATTAGAAAGAGTAATTGCAGTATTATACCTAATGTCCTTGACAATGTGCTGAACCTGTTCTTTCTTAGTGCCTTTAATCACGTTGTTAGCACGTGAACCTTGATTAGCAGCTATGAAATCAGGGTAATAGATTCCAGGGCGTGGGACCATAGATTCCATGTAGGGTCTCAATTGCTTCTGCAGATCAATGTCAAAGACCTTGGCCCTGGCCATGGAATCTGCTAGGTTCATATCACTAATGTCCCATCCATCAAACACAATGTCTTCTGGATTCACCTGTATTAGTTTACTTCATTATTAACTGCTCAATTCAAATTTACATATTAACTTGCAGATTGATACCAAAATTAAAATTAAGAAAAGAAAAAAAGAAGACAAGGTTCAAACAGTTGATCATTTATACCATGGGGAGGAGGCTCTTAAAGGGAGCGTAAATCTCCTCTCCGTTAAAAGACCCAACTCTGATTGATGATGCCTGAGTAAGCGAGCCAAAGTAATTTGCCTGTTGCACCTTGTCCTTTGTCGCCCAGGAGATTCCTCTGAACAACAAACCAAGACCCACATGTTTCAAGTAATTAATAATTCGAATGCAAACAAATTTCCATAACCACCAACCCAAAAATTCCCAATTTTTATATGTTTAATTAAAGCAAACTCTAGATTCGATGCGAACATATCTGAAAATCAACAAAAATTGAAAAACAAATATAATAAATAACATAAATATTACTCACTCTCTGTTCGCTATAACCCCACCGGTGAGAGTGGAACCGTTGTTTCCTCCCCAACCCACAAGCATAACACTATGGAAAAAAATCAAAATTTTAAGATTGACTCACAAAAATTAATCGTTAGATCAAATCAATGGGCATGTATAAAGAATCAAAATTGAATAAACATATATATTTAAAAAAAAAAAACAAGGTAAGGGTGCGAACCCTAGTTTAGGGACATGGGTATCGGTCTTGAATTCGTATTTAACAGTTTTGGGCTTGACAATCCACTGGTAAGTACCATTCCTGTTTTCATGAACAAGCTCAGTGGTTTCATAGCTATACACAGAGTGAATCTCATCCTCAGTGTACTTAACATTAGGACTCTCAACCTTAAACTTCTCAATAAACATTTTCCCACACAAAAAATGGCGAATGGAAAATAAAAGACAACAATTTCGAACTAAAAACAAAGATTGAGAGATTGCAAACAAAAGCGAATCTCAGAGCTAAGAAGAAGAAAACGAAGGAAGTTTAAGCCTTTCAATCTCAAGCTTCGTGCTCTCAGAAGTGCTACCCGACCGGTGTATAAATAGAAGAAACGTGGGCTCAGATTAACACGCGGCGGAAAATGAGTGGATGTGACCCTACTGTTGGTTTTATATAAAAAACTTTCAACCTCCACTTTTCAATTAAAATAATTATATTTTTTATTTTATAATTTTTAAATATATATTGTTAATTTTATATTAAATATAGTCGAAATCTAATTTTTTTTAAATATATATATATATAGCTTTAGTATGATAGAAGATAAAATTATACATATATCTAAACTAAAGCCTTTTATGTATATATAAATATATATACTCAAAATTAATAATATATTATTTGAAAATCTATATAAATATAATTAGATCAATATAAATATATTTTTATTATGTGAGATATCTATATAACTGAATTTATAAATATATTTAAAATATTACTGGACTAGTAAATTAAACTAAATTTTTTTAAAATTATATTTAATATAAAATTAAATATACACTAAAATTAATATATATATATATATTTAATAGTCAAAAAAATAAAAAATTAAATTATTTTGGTATAAAATAAAAAATCAAGGTGGTTTTTTTTTTTTTTTTTACGCAAACTGCAATTTATATTATTGGAGTTTTGGTCCATGCTCCTACAGCAAAGCTTGGCCATGGAAATTAGTCCGCACGTAGGAGTTGACACGTGAGGGGAGGAGAGGGACAAGTGTCTGCGCTTTACGCGTGGCAGCATATGAGGGCTGGGGTTTAAAATTATTTTGGTTAATTAAGATATGTGGGGTCCAGCATCTAAGAAGGTGCTGGAATTGTTAGTGACCGTGACTCATGAAAATTTTGAAGAGAGTGAAATGATCGACTGAGGAACTGTTTAAGCTGGGCCAAACTGTCTGTGCTATTTATCCCTTATTTGGCTATTTTTTATTTAAGAAAAGAAGTGTGTGGGTATTTAAAAGGAAAAATATAGAGAAAAAATAAATTTTATTTTCTTTACTTATTTTTTATTATATTTTGAATTGTAATAATATAAATAAAATAATAAAAAATAAAATATATTTTTTTTGGTTTGGATAATTTATTGAGAAAGAAAAAAAATTTATAATATTATTTTTTTTTTGCATATTATTTTATAAAATAATAAATACTAAAATAATAATTAAAAATAAAAAAATAATTTTATCAATAATAATGATATTCAAATATCACATATTTTCTTTCAGTTTTGGAGAGAAAATGAAAAATAAAAAATAAAAAATATTTTAATTTTGTTCCTTATTTTTATTCCTTCATAAAGAGAGTAAAGTGAAAATACTTCTTTATTTTATCTTCTTCTTTTCCTTTTTCCATAATTTACATATATCCAAATGAGGATGAAAAATAAAATTTTTCTTCTTCCTCTCCATATTTTCATCTTTCCAAATAAGATAAAGCGATAATATATCTTTATTTTTCCTCCTTATTTTCCTTATTCCTCTATTTTTCTCTCTCCTAAACATTAGCTTAACATGAATGTGAGTGTCTATTTTTAAGTTATTTTATTTTATTTGTAGAAAAAAATTATTATTTATATATGAGGTTTAACATATTGTAATAATATCTTTTAAAATTCAAATTATATAATTTATCTAATTTGTTTTATTATATTCTATTACCATGTTCCTTTTATTAAATTTTATGTTAGAAAGATGTTAAATTATAGTAAAACGACATAGAAAAAATTATTATTTACGCACTGAAATTTGACTTATTGTACTAGAATCATCTGCAAATTTGATCTATATACTATTAGTATCCTCTGAAATTTGATATTATATTAGTAACCCTAAGTAAAAAAATATTTTTGTGACCAACTGTATGCCTTAAAAATTTAACTGACTAACTACATAATTTTACTGAAATAAAACGTAATCTTTTTTTTAGTTACTTCTTATTGGATTATAACAAACCAAAATAATTTAAGCATAGGACTGTTATAATAGTATACATACAAAGAAACGAAAGACCAAAAGCCAATTATGGAGATGGCTTAGTCGAAATAGCTTGAATGCTAGTTAGAGTAGAGAATTCGGACTATGAAGGAAAGAGAAAGGGAGTCGGTGTTTAGGGTGTGCACACTTCTACTTAGCTAAATATACATGTGGTATTTATACACATATGTAAAATCCTAAGACATTAGGATTTTAACACTTAAAGTCCTAATTAAGAGATTCATAATCAATTAGATGCACTTCAAAATATAAGGCTCATTTAAATGACCAGTGTTAATTGGGATAAGTACATAACCAATCCATTAAATAATGAAAATTCCAATCTTTCCTTCAAGCACGCAATGAATGGTATCGCACGTGGTGACCCTCCTTTGCACTCATTCTTTACACCCTCTACATTCTTGCGTAGGCATGATATGTTCTCCAACTGCTCTTATCCCGCATGCCCCAATATAGCACAAACGTGATTATTCTTCCTACCGGCCAGCTCCCATCATGTGCGTGAAAGGATTATTACTTAGTTATACATAAGGTATATGTTAGTTATATGTATAAGTAGATAATATTTTAAAAGCCGGATACATCCATATATACCCAATATATAACTAACATATAATAGAACATGATGTGTGGCCGTGATGTCTTCTCCAACTGCCCTTGTCACACATGCCCCAATATAGCACGAGTGTGATTGTTCTTCCTGCGGCCCAGATATACTCATATATGCCCAACATAATAACAAAAATATAATACGAGTGTAATGGGCAGATACGATGTCTTCTCCAGCTGCCCTCTTGTCATGCATGCCCCAATATAGCACGAGGTTGTTTTTTCTATCGGCTAGTTCCCATCACGTGCATACAAGGATGTCGTCTTGTGCATGCAATGCAACCCTTGTATAAAAAAGTTAAAAATAGAAGGAAAAAAAAAAGCGAAAATAGAAAAAAGAAAAGAAAACATTATTTGCCAAATTTCGTTTTTTTAAAAAGTCATTTTCCCGTCATTTTCTCAAGTTAATTAGACTGGTGTAACATATATATCCCAGCCCAAGCTCCCTTAAATTCCCTTCGGCTTGTCCCAAACTCGTCCAAATTCATTTCGGTGAATCCAGTTTCCAAACACGTGGGCAGCACAATGTGGATCCTAAATTAATTATGCTCTTTAAGTTGATTCTCCAATAAATTGATTCATACTGAGTAGATTAAGATTAACATCTAGCAAAGTACCATGTACCTAAAAAAGTCGGTGGTTTAATTACTTCAACATTTTTATAGATAGTTATCGTGTAATAAACTCCTTTCATCATTATACATTTCACTTGGTTTTGAGTATGGAGTTTATGTTAACCTCTCTATGTCACCTAAACAGAATTTATTTGTTTTTAAGCTCATTCCGTTAAGAGGGTGTTTAGTTCGTAAAAAAAAAAATTAGTGGGAATGATAATGAGTAATTTTCATTGTTAATATTTGGTTAAGGAAAAAATTAATGAAAATGGGAATGTGATTCCCCCATAAATGAGAATTACTCATTCTCCTCTTCTCCCTAATAAATAAAAATTTCATTCCCATAGAAATCAAATCTAATTAACTAAATATAAATTATAATCGTTTTTTTTTATTTTTTTAATAAACTCTTAATTAATGTTAGGAGACATTATAAAAAATATATAATTTTAATAATATTATTTTTTAATAATGATAAAATTAAAAGTGTAATTATTTTAAATAAATATAATTTATATATAATTTAAGTTTAAATAATTTAATAATCTAAACTATATTATTTTATAAAAATTATATTATCTTATTGTTGATCAACAAATTTACATTTCAAAATAAATATATTTAAATAAATTGATAATTTAATTAAATATGTACAAGTTGAATTTTATTCTCATTCTTTAATAAAAATGAACCAAACAAAATATTAAAATTAATTATTCTCATTTTCATCTCCCCAGGAACTAAAAATTTCATTTCTATAGAAATCAAATCTAATTAACTAAATATAAATTATAATAATTTTTTTAATTTTTTAATAAACTCTTAATAAATGTTAGGAGACATTATAAAAAATATATAATTTTAATAATATTATTTTTTAATAATGATAAAATTAAAAGTGTAGTTATTTTAAATAAATAGAATTTATATATAATTTAAGTTTAAATAATTCAAGCATATAAACTATATTATTTTATAAAAATTATATTATCTTATTGTTGATCAACAAATTTACATTTCAAAATAAATGTATTTAAATAAATTGATAATTTAATCAAATATGCACAAGTTGAATTTCATTCTCATTTTTTAATAAAAATGAACCAAACAAAATATTAAAATTAATTATTCTTGTTCTCATTTCTCTTCATTCTAATTTTCATTTTCAACTTTAAACCTTATACCAAACAGTTCCTAAAAAATATGCCTATAAACTCTTTCAAATCAATATTCCCTCCGCCAACAATTTTTGTGTAATCACTTCCAATAAGAGGCTGAGAGATATACTCTTCTACTATTAAGAATAAAGTATTTGTTAATCTTTCAACTACATTAGAATATCTTAAATTGTATCGGATAACCACCCTATAAGTGATCTCTAGAGATATTGAAAATGATATCAAAGTATTGCACTTAAATATTCAAAATATCTCGGAGATCTCAAGTCTAATAATAATTACACAAGTACTATATTGAAATGTAATCACGAACTCATATAGTTATTCATGTGATCATTTAGTAACCATCCAATATACTTGTTCATGCCGGCAGTGGAAAATTTATTTGTATTGAGGGGAGTCTAGGTCTCGGTCAAAATTATAAATTTCAAAATTTTTTAATTTTACCGAAACATACAATCAAATATTGCATGATATGAAAACACACTTTTCATGTTAACCTTGAGCATTTATCCATAACTTTTATCAAAACATATTTTGTTAACTTTTATGGATAAAATTCATTTTGCCAAGATCATCCCATGATTTTTAAGAACAAAATGGAAAATAAAAAAATTAAAACAAACTTTTTATTATCGAGTTCACCAAGTTGCAAACTAAGCAAAAAGACCAAAAGCTTTAGTTGCGTTGATAACACTCATTTGGTAGTCCCAGATGTATGATCACTAATTTTCTCCTTTTGGCAAATTTCTAAGCTACTAACACTTTACGAGTTTTTCCTAAATATTTTCTTTCAATGCTCATACCATATGAGAGAAAAAAAAATTTAAGAACAAAAACGATTTTTGCTCGAGAGAAATCTGAAGACCAGAAGAAGAAAGATTGAGAAGAAAAAGAAAGTGATTAAGGAAATTTAAGAAGGAAAATTGACCAAAGAGCAGAGAACCATTTTCAACCTTATTCAATAAGGTTGGCAGACGGTGGAAAAAATTGACTTTTCTTTTTTTTTTTTTTAATTTTGATTTATGATACAATGATAATGCAACAATTGCATAACTTATTTTTAACTACCACTATTAATCATAGAATCAATCTTCTCTTCTATAATTATATGGTAATTAGTTTAATATACCACTATAATTAATTTAATTAACAACTTAATTAAATTATTATAATTTTAATTAACACTTTAATTAAAATTATAAATAGGAGAAATAGTTAAAATTAATTATCATTAATTTTGACTCAAAAATATAAGTGATCATTTCTAATTTAATTCTCAATTAAATTACTCCTCATATCTTTATATGGACTAGACTAATAAAATATTTTGGGTGTGACGTATAAAGTCAATAATTTTATCGGAACGGAAATATAATATTAACTCTTTAATATTATATCGGACATAATTTTTGAATTTCTCGTATACCTGGATATATTAAATATCCTTCCGGAATTCTCCTTTTAATTACTGATAAAATCATAAATATTATTTTGACCTCTAAATCATAATATTAAATCATCTTGTTATGATCCCGATATTGATTAGGGTCACAGCATGTCAAACCCTATTAATTTGTGTTCTGATTAAAATAAGACTTATCATTATTAATCAAGAATTTATTTTATTAGAACCAAAATATCAACTCCATTAGGATCTTGCCTTGGTACTATAGGATAACGAGTCTTACTATTGATAATCTCATGTCTCACTACATGACTAACTGTGGTGACTACGAGCCGGATTACTAAGTATGGATAGCCCAGTACAAGGCAAGAGCACCTCCACAGCTACCCATGAAAAGACAGTCTTGACACCTCAAGTCAAAGTACTTCGAGTCACAAAAGACTTATATATTATGACCAAGATAATAACTGTTGACATCTAGCACTATCTGTGCAGTTATTATCAGACGTCACTGTTCGGTACCCTTAACTCTTTAAGAACCCACTGATTTATTTAGATATCATTATATCATGGAGAATGAGATTTCTTCTCAAAATAA
>CATIWF010035586.1:0-12185 GCA_949630135.1 Balakata baccata
TCTTAACAAGCAGAGAGGAGCAATAGAGACAAAAATGGCAGAAAACTATGCCGTAGGTGTCATTGCGGCTTAGAAAATTGATTCTTAAATTAAATTAACAAAATTTTAATTAATAATATATAGTAATAAAAACATATTCTCCCATCACTATGGACAAGCAAGAAGTTAAAATCAAATTTTTTTGCTAACAAATTATTTTGGTCTTTAAATGATTGTTTTGCACTACCAAAGTTTGAAATCGTCCTTAATATTTCCAATATTCAGCTTGTCTCAATTTAGCCCACGCAGGAAGGCAACAAATTTGGAGGGAAAGCATTTTGGGGACCAAATTTGACAAGTGAAGACCAAACAAATGAGTAGATAATCAATCCATTCTTTTATGACAAACAAGTTTCGTCCCCATTAATTTTCCCCCCCATTTTAACCTTTTAATATTATACATCGTTACCAAAAGAAACTAACCCTTATTACTCTTTACCTGAGCAATTACTCCATCATCGATCTCCTTCCATCGTTTTCTCTCCATACTCCATCATCCATAGCAATCCGCAGCGGAGAAAGGTTTTTCAAGTATTGGAGATTGTCGACAGCTTTACCCTAGATCTCCCTTTCTGGTCAGCGTTGGAGCGTGGTCTGTGAGCTTCTTACACTCACGGAGATCTCGCAAACGGTAAAATCCCTAACCCTAGCTAATCTGAATCACTGATCCCAATTTTTTCGAAAGTGCTCGAACTATTATATACGCAAGTCATAAACAAGTTTGCTGCAAATTGCATTATATGCGTTGGTCGTCGATTATATTGGGTTATTTGATTTCAAGGCTCATATTGAGTTTCGGACTTGATAAATGTTGAGGGAAAATTTGATACCATTCTCCATTTTGTTGATACCTTCCTAATCAACTATTTTAAGCAGTATCTTTTTTGCATTAACTGAAGATGTGTGCAATTAAATGCTTATGTTTTTGAAAAAGGAAAATGTTCGGTTGGATAAGATCACTGCTTGATTTCATTGAGCAAAACAATGCATCTGTTAGTAAGCATTTTATGGCATAAAGACTGATAAGCTCTAATTGAAATATTATTTTGAAAAAATGGACAAACTCATTGAGACAGAGAGTGTATTAAATTTGTCTTCTACCAGAGATCTCAAGTTGGAAATAAAAAATATTAAGACAACAACTGATTTTACATTTGATTTTGCAGGATTCAGGAGATTGCATCGGAATTGAGGAAGTTGGTATAATCAATGCCTTAAATAGACAAAAATATGTGGAATAAATCAGTAGAAGTCAGTGCAAGTTGCGCTTGTGCATTGGATTTTCTCTGAACCTTAATAATCATGTATCTTTAGATGGCTTTTTTTAATGGACTATGCTCTTAATTTCATATATATGCTTATTTATCTCTCTTCTTATGTTGGTGTAATTATGAACATTCTTATCTTGATGTTGTATTGTAGAGTGGAGGAATGCTATCAATACTTTCTTTTCAAAACTTCTTTGTTTCAACACTTTTTTAGATACCCACTCTATAATTGGTATACACCATCAAAAATTTAATTTACAAAATTTGCTATTTTGTTTAATAAATTAAACTTGATGATGTAGAGTCGTAGACTAATTAGAGAACAAGTGTTAATATATATAATAAATTGTTGAACAGAAAAAATTGGTATAGTATTTCTCCAATGGAGAAATTGACATCAATTCATCAAGCCAAATTATATTGGCACGAACCTAAATAGCTGTAGCTCTTTGGGTTATTTGCTTTTGTTTCTTATAGTTAGTAAGAGAATTTGAGGCACTGACTTATCTACTTTATAATAGAAAACAATAATGCAAAAAGGATGAAACTTATGCGGTAGTCGTGCTTTATGGAATCTTTTATTTATTTATTTTAATGATTGAAATGCATTTCTCTACTTAGGAGATGTTCCTCTGTTTTTTTTTTTTATTTATTTATTTCATTGACAGTAATGTGTTATTGGCTAATTGTCGATTTGTGGTCGAGCATTGCTGCTTGCTTTTATCTGCAGGGTCAGTAATGTTCTTTAAATTTTTGAGATTTATGATGCCCATTAGATATCAGCTTGAATATATTCTGTTCAACATCTTTTTTGCAGGTCCGTTGATTGGCGGATGAAACTGGCCTGAATTTTTATTGATCAAATTGGAGCTTTAGAAAGCAAGTACCAACAGGTAAAGTTTCCAAGCAATTTATTTTCTTTTAGGTGGAAAGGCATTGCTTTTGTGGTTACTTAATGCTCTCAAAAAGGTTGCATTAATCTTAAGATTTCGTTTTGCATGTATAAATTGAACTAAAGTTGTTACCTTTGTTGTAGTGGATTTGCTTTTGATAAATAATGCTGGCAAGTGCAATCATAGTTGTTAAAGAAGCGCAAGGCTCACTAGGCGCCAACCTTAGCACCTGAAAAATTCAAAGGCGGGAAATATTGCAAAGGCATGCGCCTTGGGCCTAAAGCGAGCCTAGGCGTGCCTTTGTAATATAAGTAAAATATTTGTATTTTTTTTCTTGTTTTTAGTGTAGGAAAACCTGAACCATTGACTATAAATTGAAAAAAAAAACTTTCAGTAAATGTTACAATACCTAATTGTTTCCAAAACAAATAAAAAAAATAAAAATTATGGCAAATAAAGCATTTGTTTCAACCTTTACAAATACAATTTGAATAACACAATTTATACACAAGACTAATTGTACTTTGTTATGATAATTCATAATTGATAAATATTATATTAATACAATATTAGTAAGTTTAGGATTCCTGTGTGTTTAGGATTCAAATTTTTAGTAAGCTTAGAAGTCTTGTGTTTAAGATTTCAAACTTTAATTAAGTTTTTTTTCCTTTAAATATGTGTTTTTATTTTGTTATTATGACTTATGTATTTGAGTTTTAATAGTTATAATATAATATTATCTTGCTCGTAGTCTAATAACAAAATTTATAATTTTTTTCAATTATTTTTTATTTTTACGTCTCATGTCACTTAGGCGCGTATTTGCGCCTTGCACCTAAGCTTTGTGAGCCCTTAGCACTTCAATGCGTCTTGCGCCTTTAATAAGTCTTGTAGGATCTAATTATGTGGTTGGTATCTTTGATTGGCACATTTGGATATTGGTGAAGGATATTGGTTTTAACTTATGGAGTACAACTGTAGAAGTTGCAATTAGATTTGTTATGTTTAAAATCTCAGAACATGTCACTGATTTTTAAACTAAAATTATATATATATATATATATATATATATATATATATATATATTGTTGTATGTCCTTGTTTGATCGTAGTCAATTCATTATTTTGAATCACTGAAGGCATCTCAAACTCAATATGCTCAATTGAAGAGTCTTTATACTGATTTGAAGGCACAGTTGGAGCAACAAAGAAAATTGATTGAAAGCATAATTAGAGCACAAAGCCAACCTTCTAGCCCTTTAAATGCACTTTGATTTAGAAATGCCTAGGACAGAGTCAATATTCCAATTTCTTGGGGTAAATTACATTCGCAGTCCTCTAAGTACATGATTCGTAACGACTCAATCTTTAAAGTTTAATTTGTAATGCAAAATTCCTTTTTCTTTAATTTTATAACACAAAACTATTTCTGTCCAAGTTTGCCATTGAAGTTTAACGGTTTACTTATGTGGAATTTCCACCTCAGCAAAAGAAATAAGAAAGGATTACATGGATTTATTTTTTCAAGAAATGATATGGAATTTTAAAGTATGAAAAGACGATAATAGCCTTCACAATTACAATATTCCCTCTAACTTTCAAAATTCTAAATCTGAATTCACTCTCTCTCTTGTAATTGAACTTCCTCACACTTCCTCTCACTTTCTCAATAACCAAACACAAATAAGCAATCACAACCTTTTTTTTTTTTAATTATCACATTCATGATCTTGTTTCTTTTAATATCCCGATCTTCACATTACCATGGATAACTTTTTTTCAATTATTCAAGATTTTTACTTTCATAATCGAAGAAAGAAGAAAAATATTGAGAGAAGATATGCAAAATCTTAGGTTTCTGGGTGGACTTTTGGACCTCATTAAAGAACAATCTTTTAAAAGACATTTGCTTGCGCCTTTAGATAGGAAAGAATCAGAACTATGAAAAAGGAAACTAAAAAAAGTAAGCGTTAAATGCATTTAATATCATTCTATCAATTTCTTCAATGGAAAAAGAAAAAGCTTTTTATCTACGAAGACCTACCATAGGGATTTTTCAATACCACAGAAGGCATTTCTCATTAAGAAGATGGAAAAGCTAATTTATCTCTATCAGAACGTCAGAATGTGGGGTAGGAATTGCCTTTGTTCTCTATTCCGATCGCAAAGTCTGCTCTCCTTCAGTACTTCTCTTCGGTTCAGAGAGAAACACTCTTTAGATTTGGAATTTCAGATCTGCAAAACTATCTTCCTCTCCATCACTTGTTGTAACATTTTTCAAATTTGAAATTTCAGATCTTACTCGTCCCACTCCGCTTCACGCAGATCTGAAATCCTCTCTCTCTCTCTCGCATCCTCTTCTATTTTCAGTATCTAAAATCATGACATCTTCACACACAGAATGAAGATCTGAAATCGTATTTCTCTCCCGCTGGTCATGTTCATCGAAGAGAAGGAACCCAAAGAATGGTTGGCTCATGTGGTGCCTGGTGTTCTTATCATGTTCATTCAAGTAAGGGCAATGCCTTCTCAAACTCGTCACCACTGTTTTCTCAATCTCGTCGATGGAGTGGAAGCAATCGGCTTTCAACGAGAGTTTATTTGTAACAACTTTCTTATGAAGTGGAAGAAATAGGATTTTAGATAGCAAACATTGCAAAGAAAGGATTAAAGAAAATCATCTGTAACTTGGATTTTGGATGTCTGTCGATTTGTGTAACTGAGAGAGAATCGTGTAAGATTGAAGAAGGGGGAAAAATATTGAAGGGTAATTTAGATTTTTCAAACACTATTAACTCATATGTTTAATTTATTAAATTATAATCCACATGGCTTATTTTATTAATTTATTTGCCATGTCATTTAAGATATTAGAAATTAAAATATGAGCTGTATAATCCACATCAGCTCAACTGTTGGGCCATTTAACAGATTGAGACGGAGGTAGTTTGGTGCTACGAAATTGAAGAATAAATAGTTTGTAATAACGAATAAAATTTTAAGGACCGAATCGTTACGAGTCATATACTTATGTAATTTGCTCCAATTTATTGATAGGAAAACAGTACATTTTAGCAGTAGCAGTATAGGTGTGTAACAGTGCATTTACTAATTTAAAATGCCTAGGACAGAGTCAATATTCTTTTGATATCTATCTGTGTATGTGCATGGCGTGGTAAGTAATTAATTGACACCTATTCTTCTGGTTATGATTGTTGTTGACTGTTGCTATGTTGGAAGCGTTATAATCATGAATTGCTACTATTTAGGGACTTAAAATAAGTGGGTTTTTGGCCTTCCAAAATGTGAAGATATGGTTATGGATTGGGTTTTCAGTAAGTTATGTAGTTGATGGTATACTATTAGTAATTATACTCTACTTTTCTTCTTACATTTCTGTTATTAGCCTTTGAAATAAAACACTGAGGGAAGTATAACAAGGGTAATAAAAGAACATGTAGTCAGTCTATCCTTACCTGGGGAGGAAATGTATAATAAAGTTTGCAGATGAGTTTTTCTGGTCTTCTGTAGTTCAATTAAAAATTTTCCCAGTTCCATCTGAAAAGTGAAAATATTATACAAGTTTTGGACTCTTAAACAATGATAACAACTGCAAATGTTGAATTTAGCATTATATAGGTCCTAGTGATAAATTGCGTTCAAATAAATTAGCAAAGGCAATGTTTGTGTTTGCTTTTCATTTGGGACCAGATTATGTTGTTTATTATTCAACTGTTTGGATATTACAATTAGTATTTTTATTTGCACATGTATCTCCGTTGAGATCTTTCTATACCTAGTGAACTATTGCATTTTGGTTTCAAATTACTTTATATTAACTCAAGATATATTTATGGTTTGTAAGTTACGGAACAAATATGGTTCGTGGGCATTTTGTTATGACGCTTTTGTATATGGAAACCTATAATACTTTTTGGTATAGCTCATACTATTTGGTACAAAAAGATTTGCAATAGTAGATTTTACTACAACATTTAAGGGTGTAACTAAGTATTGATTTACTTCAAAATTTGATAACAATGACATGGAACACTTATTATGTTAATATGATATCCTTATTCATTCATTTTTAGTGTTTCCCTTTAAATTGCATTTTTAAGATGTGATTTAGTGATGCTTTTAATGGTAATGTAAAATAATTTATGTTAGGGAAGAAAAAGGAAAAAAATTAATTAATTAATAAAAAATAAAATGTGACTTATTGTAACAAAATATAAATAAATTTCGTCACCAATTAAGGACAAATATTTTTCTTTAATTTCTTATAGCGACCAAACAAAGATTTTGCCTCTAAGAATTAAAACATTTAGGGACGAAATAAGGATATTGTCCCAAAAAAATTTGACTATTTCGGGACGATCAAAAGGTAAAGGGACGATTTGTTTGTACTTTTTCTGACGACAAAATCGTCGCCTATTGTCAAGAGATTTTTCCGTCCTAAATAATGACACTTTTAGGGACGAAATGCAAATTAGTCCGTCAAACTCATTAGCATCGGTGTTTCTGCAATGAATTGGGGAACAAAAAGTTTTCATCCCAAAAAATATTTAGCGACGAAATGTTGCGTTTTAGGGACGATATATTTCATCCTTAATTCTCTATTTTGTTGCAGTGATTATTGAGTATTTTATTAAAGAAAAACAAATATAAAACATATTTGTTCATGTAAATATATTTTTTTTAATATAACACTCAACAACGTTTAAGCAGCATATTTTCTTTTGGAAGAAGCAGAACAGGCCGTCAGTCTTGACAGCTTGATTATCGCGCATGTGCAGATCCCGTCGGGGCATGACTGCTGATAGCAGTGTGTTTGTTGCACGTGCGACAACATGTGACTTGCCCTATCTATGTTTCTGTCATACCATTATCGATCCGACACGCACATAACAAGCACCTAATGGCTAGTTTATTGGCAGTTTCTGACATTCAAAAACTACCTGTATCCAGGGGCGGAGGGAGGTAGAGGGTAGGGGCCCTCGCCCCTCCCAACCTTTTCTCTTTTTTTAATTTTCTATATGTTAAATTTTTAAATTTCTTATATGGCTCCCTCCTTAAAATTATTTATTATTTTAATTAAAAAAAATATAAAATCAAATTCTTATGATCATTCTCTCTCCATAGTTGTATCTCTAATTTTCTTTTCCTTTCCAAATCCCAAACCAATTTCAAAATTTCTATGCATTGATATTATTTTTTCCTTTCTTCTTTTTTTCAACCAATTTCAGATTGTAGGCTTGGAATTTGTTTCAAGCATGAATGATCTAATAAATACATTTGCAAATGTTAGACTTTCATTTATATAATTTTGTGGATCATAGAACTTCATTTTTGGTGCATAAAACTTCAAATAAGCTTTACATTCTTGTTATTTATATGATGAGAAATTCTTTGATAAACTATGTCTAGCATATCATCCATAAACTAATTCAATCACTCAATGATATGCATTTAATTGTTTTATTTCTATTGGTTGAAGTAAATGCAATATACATACATGTCATTTAATAATTAGATTAGTTTATAGATGATATAGTAAACATAATCTATCTAAGAATTTCTCTTACATGATTTGTGCTTTTTTTTTTTGCAATAATTTCATTCTTTGTTGGTGTTTAAATCCTCAATTTATAAAAGCTGATCAAAATTGTGCCAATGCGATACGCCGTAGTCTATACTCTTTCAGTTACCAAAATTTATCTATTAAGAATGGATGAGTGTTGACCAATTATCTAAATTTTAATAGATTAGAAATGTAATGATACATTTTGAAATATTTAATGATGATTATTGATATATTATTTGATGCAAATATAATATATTAAACTTTTATTATTATTATTATTATTATTATTATTATTAGCATTTGATCGTTTACACTCTAGTTATTATTGGTCTTCCCTTATATACAATCATGGTTCCGCCTCTGCCAGTATCCATTCCAAAGGGTCATGTCCTTCCAGAATTTGTACTTCTAAACCTATAAATAGAGGTTTAGCGTCAGATATTAATTCGTTTTCTCTGCTTCTTCCTTAATCTTTCTTTGCAATCAAACCACATTCATAATAATTATTTCTCTTTCAAGTTCTTGGGGGAGTTAATAGGGTTGTTGACTAGACTCTGTTTTGTTTGATTATTCTGGAAAATTTGCCACAAATCCAAGTAGCAACTTAGTGGGAGCAATATTTTCTTAAGAAAAGTGTTCTACACGGTCAAATAAATTTTTTCTTAGCCTTCAATGTTCATCTGTTTTTTCTAACAGTGCTTTAGGACAGATCCGGTGTGCGGAGTGGATTGCGTAACCTACTGGTGTGGTTGTGGCGAGGTACGGTGCACTGGTGCCAAAGTGGCTAAGCACGGTTTTTGTGAGGTCCGCTCAGGCGTTGCTCCTCCACATTGCTTGACTAATGGTGTTCTTGATTTATCGCACTTGTTCGGCAGAAAACCTTGCTAAATTAGCTTTTTTCTTTTTCTCTGTTTGAGCATATAATTTTCATTTATAGGGAGATGAAATTTGAATTTGATGGCCGCTGTTTGATTTGATTTCTTGTTGAGATTCTTCCATGTTTGATTTGAAGTTCTATACTTGGTTGTATATTTGTCTAATTCTACCATCGAAGCCATTGTTTCTACTTATTTGTTGATTTACAAAATTAATATGGTTTGACAATTTCACATATATATGTTCGTTTTCCTCCATTTAATAAACTATAGTTTTTTTTTTGGTAGATTAATAAACTATATAGTTAATGCGGAGAGTCTAGACAATTTTCAACTCGATAAGCGAGGACGTGTATTGGCGAGACAAGGACCAGCAATTGCTTTAGGAGAAGAGGACATGTGCCTAATTTCTTTTCATGTGAACAATTTTTTGTCATTTTCATGCGCCAACAAACTTTTTAAAACCATAATTTAGTTTTTAAATTATTAATTTTTCAATTAATTATAATTCTGTCATTTTTCTTCGGCATAATACTTGTGGAAATCCTGCCATATAAATGCTCACCGCATGTGTGAAATGAAAAAGAAAAAACAGAAAAAAGTGATTACAGAAAAAATAGTAGGTTGTAAATGAAGTGTTATGAGTAAAATAGATTGCATGATAAGTTATTTAGATTAATTAATTTATTTACCAGGTTATTAATCATTTGATCTAACGGTTATAAATATATATAACATTTCATCTGTAAGCCCTAGTTGAATGATTCTTATTCTAAATATAACGAAATGTAACCTATTCTCTGCTTTCTTTGAAAAGCTTAAATGGAAAGAATAAATAAATAAAAATATATACCCGCATGAATTATGGAAGCTCAAATGGAGGGTATTGATCTTGGAGCCATCTATTTTTACGAGATAATTACATCTATAATAACTTAACTTCACATTACTGGTAATTAAATCACAATTTTTTGTTTTATAAAATTAAAATCACTGAATTTTATAAATTATTGCAAAATAGTCATCATCGGCAACCAATTTTCATAAGTTATTAGCCGGAAAACTCATTTTTTATGGGTTTGTTGAGTTATAATGTATCACAATTCCACCACTAATTACCTCTGACCACATTTCTTGACGAGTTGCAAAAAAATGTGGTACAAGGTAACTAATGGTGGTGTTGTAATACTATTATCGACGATAATTTTTCTACAATTCGTCAAGAGATATGACCATAGATAACTAATGGTAGAGTTGTGATACTATTATAATCCAATAAATCTATAAAAAATGAGTTTTCCAGCTGACAACTCGTCAAAATTGTTTGACGATAATTTTTCTGCAACAATTTATAAAATTCAGTAATTTTAGTGTTACAAAATAAAAAATTGTAATTTAGATGTAAGTAATGTAAAGTTCAATAACGATAGTTGTAATTAACCCCTATTTTTAGTTATTTGATTAACATTTTTCATCCACGTCATTTTTTCTTCAATCTCCACCCCGCTAGTTTTCAAGTGCAGCTAATTAAATTTTAATATTATATGAAAAATTTATAGTTAAAAAAATTATATTACTTTTTTAAATAATATAATAGTGTAGGGCTTATAAGTAAATTTCACACTATTAAGATGAACCACTCAGTATATTCAACCGACAGTGTCTCTCGGTATATTCAAGCAAATATTTTTTTTCAAAATTGGCGATGGGAAAAGTATTTTGTTATGGACAGACTATTGGCATGGCTATGAGCCTTTATCAAACACATATCCAGATCTCTTTGCTATTAGCTGCGGCATATTTCTTAAATTATAGTCATTAGAAAAAATATTTACAAATTTATGGTAATTTTTATAGTATTTCCAAATTTGTGGTAATTTTGTAGTTAAAGAAGGATATGCGTCAATTCAAATGGCAAGCAAAGCGGAGAGCACCTCCTCAAGTGCCATGTGGCACATTGAACTAGCGCGCACAGACGTGCGCCACTTAGACTAGCTCACGCCTGCCACGTGACAAACGAGTGTCAGTCCAAGTGGCACACGTCTTGGTACTGCCAAGCTTTTTTTCACCATTTAGAAATCCTTCAAATAAGGTAATATTAAAAAATAATAGGTATTTAATTTTTTAATACTTAAAAATATTAAAAAATATTAGGAAATTTTTATTAATCAGTCCTATATTTTGGTTAAGTTATATCAATCTATTGTTGTTTCTTGGAATGATACTTTTTATATGTCTTTTTGTATACATGTAATGCTAAAAAGCTTGGTGCTACCGATTTCAATATAGTGGAAAAGAGATTTGATATCGTTAAACTGTGATAATATTTAGATAAATTTATGTAAATTGTATGAGTGCCTAAAGAATTGATACTTGACGTCAAAAAGGATTTAGATTACAAATTCGAAGAAATCGGCATTGTGGAATTTGAATGAATTTTTATATTTGTACATTATTATTTTTTTGTTACAATTTATATGTACATTTTTTATCACTAAAAAATTGTATAAATTTTTATTTTCTAAATTTTAATTAATACATAATTAAATTTTAAAAGCTTTATTTTAAATTTAATTGATTCATTAGATAGCAAATTTAATTTATCAAGCTCTAATTTATAAATTGTCTTTAGTTGTCTAAAAAATAATTAACCAAAATTTAATTAAAAATTAATGTCCAACATGCATGCACGCAAAAAAAAAGAAAAGCATAATTAAGTAGGCCAACTTTTACAACAAATGATGTGTAAAAAAAAAATTAGTACAGTACATTTTTTATTTCTTAAAAATTTTTATTTCCTAAATTTTACTTAATGCATCATTAAATTCTAAATGCTTTAATTTATAATTTATTTATTTATTTTAATTTATTTACTTAATATATAATTGATTCATTAACTAACAAATTTAATTTATCAAACTTTCTAATTTATAAATTGTCTTTGTTTTTCTAAAAAATAATTAACAAAATTTAATAAAAGTAATTTATTGTACAATATGCATGCAATAAGAGGAACCTGACACAAGTGGACCACATGTGTATGATCACTAGTCCAAGTGGTGTACGCTGTGAGAATCACTCCAAAATTAGAAATACTATTAAAAGGACCATAAATTTAGAAATTTCTAAAAAATTACTGTAAAATGATAAATAGTTTGGATGGCTACCACAAATTAAGAAATACCCATTAGCTGCAATCGGTTTTCTTTTGTATCAGATATGGGACATTAATTGGTTTTCATCAGTTTGGCATTGGAAGTTTGAGTGGCAACGGGATTTAAATGACCGGGAGAACGTGCAGTTTATCGAACTTCTATCTTATTTAGAGCTGTTTGCATTATGCCACATATGATGGATCAACTGGTTTGGAGACCGAGCAGGAATGGGGATTACACAGTCCACTCTTTATACATGTCCTTTTTACTAAGCAAATATGGTGAAGCTCAAACTATCCCAACAGTATGGACAAACTTGGTTCCTGCTATTTTTTGAATTGGTGGGGCGTTTGCACGGCAATAACTAG
>CATIWF010035596.1:0-52222 GCA_949630135.1 Balakata baccata
GGCCATCTTCTTGCAGCTGCTCAAAAATTTCCTCAGCCTTCTCGCAAAGTCCTTCCCTAGCAAATGCATTCAACAGAGCAGTGTATGTGCAGATATTTGGCTTACACTTTTGACTTCTCATTTCATTAAACAACTTCAAGGACATGTAAGATTGACTAGCCTGCATCAAAGGAGAGGGATGTTCGTAACTTGAATTTCATAGAGAAGGAGAATGAAAGTGATCTGACTCTCATATACAGGCGTGTTTAAGTACGGTGTCTATGAAGTTGTGCCATTCATGTGAGGTTTTGATTGAAGTTAGAGTACCATACCATGACTATAGACTTGTTTTCAAGACAAAGATGCTGCAATCATAGCATGACACTGATGCCAGTTCATTCCTTATATATGCATGGTTGCATTGCAGTAATGTAGGAAAAATAAGATCATTGAGCTCACCTTCCCATGTAAGTTGATCAATAATGTATATGTATCAGTAGATGGCTGACAGCAATTTCTTTTCATTCGCTGAAAGATCTCTACTGCTCTTTGAGGGTTTCCACTCCTCATTAGCCCATCAATATAGGCATTGTATACAATTGCACCTACACAAAGTAAGCTCACATTTCCCGTTGCTGAATATACAAATAACAGAAGCAGAGACTTACACAGCTAACTTGAAAGTATAATGAATTTCATAACGTCAACAGAAAAACTTAAATATCATTATGCCCAGTTTCAAAACTCAGGCTATATTTTCCACTGCCAATAAGTTAAAATCAAAATAGTAGCATTGTGCCTTTACATAAGAAGAATGGCAGAGTTTCCTTGAGATCTGTATTCAAAGGAGGTATCCAGTTTGGCCTTCTTGGGTCCTTTGGAGGTTTTGTCCCTTAAGAATTGGCTAATATCATGAAAATCAGTGCTATTGCTGACAGGCCTCTAGGCTCACTTGATTTCATCCAGTATAGGATATTTTTAGCATCATTATTGAGGTAAAAATAAGAAAAAGCAGATATTTTATGAAAAAATTTTAAGAGTCAAATATATTTCACCATCCAGTAAGCCATATAGTTGTCTTAAGCAGATTGACAAGTATCCTAAATCTTAATATAACACTAAAATTTGAGGTTCTAAAATTTCAAGGAAATTCTACTCTGACATTAGAAGTGTATCAAAGGTAATGCAATATATTTATTGATAGACATGCAAGGAAATTCTAAGTCAATGTGAAATAATATGAAAACATACTTGGAGGAAGGCCATACTTTCGCATTTCAGCAAATACAGCTTCAGCTTTCTCTAGTCGTCCAGATATGCAGTATGCTTTCAGAAGAAGGGCATAAGTGTCTTCAGTAGGAATACATCTCGTTTCAAGAAGTTCGAAATAAGTGGATTCAACCTCCTTGAACTGTGACTTCTGACCATATGAATCTATCAATAAATTGAATATCATAACATCTGACTGGAAGGAGCTTCGATACAGTATCCATTGACATATCTGAAGAATTTTATAGTTTAGCACAACAAGATCAGAAAGGTCATGTAAATTGCATCAAGATATATACTACATTCACTTGGAATTGGTCTTTATAGGATTTTGAACTTTGATGTGAACATAATATTCTGTTGCAAAGTAAAACATTTTATGAACATGGAGTCTGAACTATAATAGAAAAATTCATACAATTCATGCAAACATTGGAAGTGCTCCAGTGCAAGTGGTTTAGAGTTAAATCAGGTCAAACAAACCTCTCAGGAGTTTTCAATCAACTTGCCAATTTATTTTATTCTCCAAGTGCTTAAAACTAATTTCCTATGATTGCAGACACGAGAGATGATCAATCGATAAACAGATGGCAGGCTGTACCATGAATGGGCTTAAATTCACATTTTAGTCAAGTACTGGCATCAATAAAAAAAATGAACTAAATAAAAAAATAAAAAATGAACTAATAAAACCCACTACCTTCGCAGTTTTCTGTAAACACCAGACTGACAATGAGGTCGTGATCCGAAGAAACAATGTCACCAGAAAACACTTGTGCACAGTGGTAAAGGTAGCTTGAAATTTTACATGCTAAGTACTCACAACATATAGAAAGAGAATGAAACAAGGTTTTATATTCATACCAACAAAATCAGATCCCAGTGTTTATTCAATCGGAGTTTAACAGCTACATTGATAAGATCATCCCATATGTCATGAGTGGCAGGTAGAGTATCAAGAGCAGCCCAAACACTATTGTGATCCATTTTCTTCTGTATAAAGTTGTAAATTTGCTGAGCAATGGGACTCAGCACTGGGAAAATTCCATCAACAAAGCCAGATCCATATTTCCATCCTTGTCCCCTTAAAGAGCCACCTGCATAAATGTGTTGTTTAAATATTTAATGTGATCACTACTAACACATCACAAAGTGCATTATATTGCTCTACATACATCGTTTCCTTGACAATTTTTTGTGACTAAAGCTTCGCCATCTCCCATGTTTGTCAATAAAGAGAGGATCAGGCTTGTGCTTCTCAACAGTTCCACCATTAGAGCTCTTTGCTTTGCATCTCATGTACCTTTCACAACTTATAGGTTCTATAAAAATGTGATTCAGTTTGCACAAAACAATCAACCTGTAAAAATTGGTTCAATTCAGAGTATAATTGCTTAATAAGTTTCTAGCAAATAGCAACATCTAAATCGTTTCAAGAAAGTCATCAACCCGATAGCAGAACTAAAATAATTTATAAACATCCATTAGGGATACTCTGAAAATTAGCTCAAAAGGGGGAAAATGAATAAATACAGCCTTCTTATTTAAATGACAATAATGCTTTGCCAATAAATCATCAGAAAAGTAGTTCAACATTGAATTTTTCAATAAAATATCAGTGAACTGGCAGCTGAAAAAGAAACATTCTAGGATTGTGAACTATAAAAGACCTATAATTAGCAGTTTAACAAGCACACAAGTTGCAAGCAACTGAAAAAGTTTTAACTTATTCATAACTAGAATACTTGAATTGCCAAAAGAATTAACATTACCCATAATTAAATCATGAAATTGATACAGAAACGCAAAATGCTGAAGCAGAAATCACAGTGAAAGAGATTAAAATAGAAAAACCAAGTGATAAGAAAAGAACCCAAAAAACCATAGAAACAGAAGATAATCTATAAATGGAAAATGGAAAAGGAAAGAGCGAGAAATGAAATGCATGTATAAGATTATACTTACATGGACGAGTGAAAGAATACAGTATAGACATGAATGATGAAATTGCATGCATAAGAAGAATGAAAAATATATATTCGAAAAACAGAAATCGGGAATTATTTTGTTTTCTGTTTATCAACTATCAAAATATATTCAAAATATCTGAAGAAACTGACAACCCACTATTAGATGTGACTGGGAGAGAGCTAAAGTGAGCCAAACAAAATTCAGTTATCTATAATATATACTACAACCCCCGCCATTTAGTTCAGTTTTATTTTACTTATCTCAATATTAGAAAATGCTATCCAATATATTATACAGAGTACTATCTAAATTATTCTGCCATTATTAGTTTTTTTTTATTATTCTTAATTTTAGTTCAATTATATTTGTATAGGAAACTGGTAATTTACCATAAATAATTGGTTCCATGCATGCAATTTTATAGCTTAAAAAAATAAAATATTCCAAAAGGTCTCATAAAATGATTTTAGTTCTTCATTAATCTAGAAAAATAGTTATTATGGAGGCCATTAAAATAACTATGAAGCTAAGTAATGCTTTTAAAAAAATAAAAATTAATAATATTGTATTGGAAATGTATTTAGAATATAAAGAGTTGGTTTTATGATGTGTTAATTTCGTAATGCCTTTATTTTACTTGCTATAAATATAAATTTTATCTAATAGAGGTAACACTTTTGAATATGAGGAAAACACAAAATTGGGAGTTTAAACAACTATATCAAGAGTCAACTCCATCTCTAAAATGTGAAGGAAACATAAAGGATTTGGGTTAGGATCATTAGCTTTAGAAACTACACTTTGTTTCAAATCAAACAAAAACTTTAAGTATGATGTCATTTAAATGATGGTCTTGGACTAAGAGATATAACCTTGAAAGATTAATTTATGACTATTGTTAGTGCTAATGTGCTGACTGCTGTCATATTCTAATAGAAGTAAAAACATGTAAGTTGAATTTCTGTTTTACTAAATTTTACAAAATTTCATTTATATTTTATTAAGAACTTATATGAAAAAAAAAGTCTTTTTTTACTCAAATAAAGTAAACTTTAAAATCCAAAATTATATATATATATATATATTAAATTTTTGTGTCATTAAGATTTTTAAAAAAATAATTATTTTTATCAAATAAATTCTCCTTATGATAAAAAAATGTATAAAACTGATTTAGTTAAAAAATTTAATAAAATAGTTCTTCAATTTGTTTTAAAAAAATTTTGTTCAGACTGAATATTAAATTTATAATTTTTCATATTTATTGACTATTTTTATAGTAAATGTAACAAACTGAAAATAATAGGATAAATTTTAAAGGTAGAAAGATGTAGTTTTTCAAAATGATAATAAAGAATCATAGTGGATGGCTTGAAAATCCTCATTTGTGACAAGAATAGAAACACAAATAACATAAATAATCAATGTTGTACACACAAAAATTTCCAAAATTTGTAACGTACATATGTACTAATTTACTTATAATAAAACATCATGTCACTTAATGTATTATTTTTTATTTTGTTTATTTAAACCATATTTTGATTATTTGTTTGTTATATAAAATGTTCATAATTGTACAATGCACCGGTTAGACCCTAGTATATTATATATTAATATCTAAATTAATTTAATTAAAATTTTAGTATATGCTCATTTACATTATGTATAATTTATCGAAGAGCAATCTACTAAAATTTTTCTGACATTTAATAAAAATTACAAAACTCACACTTGTATTTTTATTTTTTCAAAAATTTTAATTAAACAGTCTTTTTTTGTGAAGTAATTAAATAATTTTTAATATTTCATTTCATCCATGATACTATAGTCTTTTTGTTAAATTTTTAATATATATATATATATATATATATATATAAAAGCTTCTTATAATTAATTAATATTTAGACTGTATATCCCTTAGATTTTTCAATAGTCAATAAAAATATATTTTTTTAATAATCAATTATATCAACGGTAAAATATTTTAAGAGTTTTATTTGAAAATATATTTGTTAATTATATTTAAGGTGCTAAAAGTTTAAATAGTAATCTAAAAATTTTAAACTACTATTATTGCTTCTTATTATCAGACAATAGCAATGGAAATTTACTTGTTAGAACGTGATTTTTTGCAGTTTCAATGCTTCGTTACATTAGTTACTAAAATCTGGATAAGTTCTATGGCACGAACACGTTTAACGCTTCTTAAGATGAATTTGGGATAAGGGGAAATTTGAAAAAAAAAATTCTGTTAATTTTTCTTCAGTTTTACATTTTAGATTTTCAGTAACTTATGGGAAGTAATCTTTTTAATTTTCAATTAACTTCTTTATTTATAATGTTAAGGCTTGGGGCTAGATTAAGCTCACATGGATAGCTCAGACCTATAGCCCAATATCTCCTACTTGCCTATAGTAGGCTTGACTCATCTCAAAAAAATATTCCAATATTTCAGTCTCAAAAGAAGATTGTTCATGTCAGTAAACTTACTGTGTGACTCGAAACACATAAATAGTAGAAGCTCTAATATATAAACCTAACCACAGGTCATTTAGGAGACATCAACCTAGCGTTGTATTTATTTTTACACTGTGCATATTTACCCTAAGTATCTTTCTCAATGCACATAGTTGAATATTATTCAATCCCTCTAGAATCTATACTCAAATCTCATTTTCAATTACTTTATACTCTAAATTATTTTAAACTTTATCAAGTGAAATAACTCGAGGCGGTGAATATAAGTAATGAGTGTATAAGCAAAAATACTCTTTCTTCCGCCCTTATATCAATTGGATGAGAATTAACTTGCTTTTCTAGGAGTGTTTCATTAGATTGAATAATCTCATGACCATAGGATACATCCTAAAATAGCCAATATTAATTCATCACTTCATGATATAGTCAAAAGTCACAACGGGTAATAAAATTGAAATCCTTATTCAGAATTTCTAGGACTCATATAGCGAAAAAGCAGGGATTCATTCTTTCGCTTCCTAATAGGTTGTCTAGCACATGCAGTATGAAATGGATTCTATGGTAGAGCAACTATTTCTTTATCGAAGATAAAAGAGTGTATGTCGTGCTCTTGATTTATTAATATCATATGAGTTTTAGTCTTGTCGCTCTGAATGCTCCAAATTTGAAACTTTTATCTAGATATTCAATGATGTTAAACAACAAATCTCACACTCAACTTTCTCTAATTAGACATATGAACGGTGGAAAAATCACTCATGATTATTTTTATATATGTGAAGAATTTTATCTTGATCCTCATCAAGGCAGTCTTTGTACTAATGTGACCAGAACTACTCCCAGTGCATCTTGGTCATCCAAATTACGGTCTCATCTCTACTCACTTAATAGCCTAAAGGCGATTATTCATGTGAAAGAGTCAATCTTTATCTATTAATATACTTAATTGAATTGTGTTAACTAGCATATCCAATGTATTTAAAAAAAAAAATTGTAAGTAAACCAATTAAGCAAATGTGCCTTTAACTTCATTATGAAAACAAATGATTTGTTAACATTTACAAATTATTTACATCCTACATAACCTAAGGGATTTTACATGTCTAACAAAAGCATCCCTCGCTATTGGTTTGGTAAAATGATTTGCTACTATTTTACTCATTGGAATATGTTTCAGAATCACTTCATTCTCAGCGATCATGTCTCTAACATAGTGATATCTAATTTGGATATGTTTGGTCTTCTCATGATTTTTCGGATCATTGGCATAGGCTAATGCAATCATACTATCACAGTGTATTGTAACAGGTTCAGATATTGTTTTGACAATTTCTAAATGCTGCAAAAACCTTCTCAACCAAACTGCTTTTTGTATAACCGATGAATATACTACGTAGTCAGCTTCCATTGTTGATAAAGCTATACAAGATTGTTTCTTGCTACTCCATGAAATTGTGCAATCATTTAGCAAAAAAGCATATCTAGAAAGTCGATTTGAGCTGATCAAGATCACCTCCCCAATCAGTATCAATATAACCAATTAAGAGCAAATCCTTCCCTTAGTAACATAGAACATAGTTTGAAGTTTTTTTTAGATATCTCAAAATCCTCTTGACTGCCATCAAGTGTTTTGGACCTGAATTAGATTGAAATCTGCTCACTAGCCCTACGGCGTAGCAAATGTCTGGACGTGTGCACATCATTGCATACATCAGACTACCAACAGCACTAGAGTATGGTACTTTGGACATTCATTCTTTCTCTTCAGATATCTCGAGACACATATCAAGACTAAGGCTCAGATTCCTTTCAACTAGGATATACATAGGTTTGCTATCATGCATGTGATAACGCTCTAACCATTTTTTATGTAAGTCTCCTAGGATAAACCCATAAACTTTTTCGAGTGATCCCTAAGGATCTTAACACCAAGCACATAGCTAGCCTCACCCATATTTTTCATTTCAAAGATCGATGATAGTCATTTCTTGGTAACATCTATCAACTATTTATCATTTCTAGCTATCAATATGTCATCAATATACAAGGACAGAATTATAAAACCACTATTTGAGCGTTTAAAATACATCCAATGATCTTTCTCCATCATCGTGAAACCATTCTTTAACATGGCCTGATGAAATTTAAGGTTTCATTATCTTGACGTTTACTTAAGACCATAAATGGATCTTTTGAGTCTGCAAACTTTGCACTTTTACCCTTAAGCTCAAAGCCTAAATGTTGATCCATATAGATCTCCTCATCTAATTCTCCATTGAGAAAAACAATTTTAATGTCCATTTGATACAATTCTAAGTCCATTTATGCCACAATAGCCATAATGAGGCGGACTAACGCAAACCTGACAACGGACAAGAATCTATCTTCATAGTCAATTCTCTGTTATTATGTGTAATCCTTAGCCACTAATAGAGCTTTGTATATTTCTATTGTCCCATTTGCCTTACGTTTAATTTTAAGAATCCATTTGTTCCCAATGGTCTTATAACCTGTTGTTATGTGTAGCCCTTAGCCACTAATAGAGCTTTATATCTTTCTATTGTCCAATTCGCCTTACATTTGATTTTAAGAATTCATTTGTTCCTAATGGTCTTATAATCTGGTGGTAGATCAACCAAATTCTAGACTCAATTAGATTTCATCGAATCTATTTCCTCTCCCATAGCTTTAATCCATTCCTTTGCTTTAGGACCAGATAGAGCTTATTGTACTATTTTAGGCTCTTCTTCATCTAGAGCAATCATGAAAGCTTCCCCCTCAATCTCAAAACGACGATGGAAAATTCTTTCACGATTACTTTGTCGAGGTGGAGATTGCTTATGATGTTGCTCCATAGGGACATAATCAGCCAATGTATTACTCTCACTTACTTCAGGAGGAGCATGATATTCCATATCATTTTGCTCTATAGGTACTGCTTTAACTAATCTGGTGCTCCCACTAGTCTCGGGATCTTCCATTTCATATAGTCGGAAATCTCCACTTATATCACCTCTTTTAGGAAAGTCCTCTTATAAGAAAACAATATCTCGTGACTCAATTCATGTTACCCTTCCATTTTTATCTTCCCCCAAAAACACATTCTTTGGAGAACTTTGAGTATCTTATAAAGATACATTTCTTTCCCTTCGGACCAAGTTTCCTATATTCATGAGAAATGTTATGGATATAAGTCGTGCAGCCCCATGGACGCATTTTACTTAAGTTAGGTTTTCGCCTTTCCATAACTTGTATGGGGTGGAAGGAACAATTGTCGATGGTACACGGTCAAGTATGTAGGCCACAGTTAATAGTGCATCTCTCTAAAAGGAAATAGGTAAATTAGCTTGCGCCATCATTAACCTAATTATACCCAATAGGGTTCTCTTCCTTCTTTCTGATATGTCATTTTGTTGCAAAGTTGAAGAAATAGTTAGCTGCCTAGCTATACCCTTTTCATCACAATAATATTTAAATGAATCATATAGATATTCACGTCCAGGATCGGTCCTTAATACTTTAATTGTTGTATTTAATTGATTCTCAATCATCCTACTATAACGTGCTTCAGACTTATGATAGATTAAATAAATATAACTGTATTTAGTGAAATCATCTATAAATGTGATAAAATAATGAGCGCTATGTCTCGCTCTCACGTTTATTGGGCCACAAATGTCAGAATGAATAAGCTGTAAAGGAAATGTGGCTCTTTTTGCTTTGCTAAATGATAATCTTGTTGCTTTTCCAGCAAGATAATGCTCATAAATAGACAGATCTATTTTATCAATAGAACCTAATAGACCAGCATTTGATAATCATTTTAGTCAATCTTGCCAAATGTGTCCTAATCTAGCATGCCATTTAACATCATCATTTAATAAAATATTACTAGAATTACCAACAACAAAAATAGAAACATCAACATTTATAGGTATTGTATCCAATACAATGAAACCATTCGGCAAATATCTAGAACCATAATAAATATCATCCAAAAGTATATTCACACAACTGTTTTCAAAAACAACTTTAAAACTCAATCCTAATAAAACAATTACAGCAACAAGATTTTGCCGAACTTTAGGAGTATAAAGCATATCATGGAGATAAAGAATGCAGCCTTCTTGCATCACTAACTTATAGGTGCCAATTCCAAGCACGTTCGTAGAAGCATTATTCCTCATGTAGATACTTTGACTCCCTTTTGGAATTCGACGAAACTCTACGAAGGCATTTCGGTCCCTCGCTCTTTGGTCGATTGTTGTTGAGTCTACAGTCCAATAAGGAACAATTTCAGCAAACATCAAGCAACTACTAACATATAAAACAGAGGGTTGAATTAGGTCATACAATACCTTTAGCTCAGTGTAATCACATGTAAATTGACCTGGCTTTCCACAGTTGAAGCAATTCATGTTCTTGCCTTTCTTACCTCCGCGTCTCCGGCGCTTGCATTTCTTTCCACTAAGATTGGATTTGCTGCACCCCTTTCCATGCTTGTTTCCCTTTCCTTTCCATTTCTTTCAACTAGAGATCAAAGCTCCTTTTCCTTTGGACTCAGTTATATAAGCCTCACCTACAAGCCTATCAACGAGAAAGCGATCCTCCTCTAGCTCAACATGACCTGCGACATCATCAAATATCTTTATGTTGTCATTATGGTTAAGATTAACTCACATATGCTCCTAGGCACTTATAAGAGAGCGAATCACGACTTGGACTTGCTGCTTGTCTATCAACTCATGGCCAGCAGCCTTCAACTCATTTATCGTGTTAGACATGACAGTGAGATACTACCTCATTGTATGAACATGATTCTTCTTATAAATATCAAATTTTAAAGTTAACTAACACAATCTAGCAATTAAAGTTCCACCAAACTGGACCTTCACAGCATCCCAAACTGCTAGGGCTGAGTGATGTTTCTCAAAGTAAATCTTCTGGTCCCTTGAATCTTCTCACCCCCTATTGGTATTAGAGCCTCCAGATTGTTTATTCTTGGTTACTAAATGGTGAAGAGAAGCTTTGTCTACATCCATGGCTGATAAATTATCTCGTTCTAAGTCTTCTACTTCTATTACTTTACAACCTTCAACTTCTTCTCGTCTTAACCATCTTTATGAACTCTCTTTTCTTCCTGAAGATCAAAAAGTCCAAGAAACCAGTATTCCCCTTCTGAATCCTTATCATACCTTTTAGAAACATAAATCTTCTTTTACCACTTCCATTAAATCCTTGATTCGTTAGAAACCTTCCTCTGTAAAAGAATATGTATAGTCTTCTTCGTTTGATCACTATCCTATTCGAGGAACTGGTGAAGAACAATTTATCACTTTGGAGATTCCTACTGAGTTCCCAGCTCAATGGCAACGTAATGGATACACTCATATTCATTTTGGAGCCATTCGTCTTACTTTTACTTATCATGGCAGAAAAGGGTTACCAGTTGTGGCTAGAATAGCCCTTTTGGATACAAGATTTCTGGAGTACCAACATGATGTCATAGGAACCATTCAGTCTACTCTGAATGTGGGAACAGTTCTTTGTACCTTTTATCCTAATTTCAATATGAGGCTTTGGGATCCTCATACTTTTAATACTTTGAAGGTGCAAGTACAAATCACTGGAGTACAAAATGTGGCTACTGCCGATATAGCTACACTTCACTACCAGATGATTTACAGAGTCTAGAACCATGCTATGGATCTCTGTATTCCTACTTCTGATGATGCTTTGAGTATTACTGTTGACTCAACTCAAGTTCCTAAGGTAGTACAGATTCCAAAACAGTTGCAAAAACAAGATCTTCTTTAGATCTTTCCTCAGTCTTGGTTAACGAATTATGAGCTTCTCCATCAACGGAGCCAACCTGTAAGTTCAACCAGACTGATATTCATCAAGCATAAGGATGACACTGTAGAAACACAGTTCTTTTCCCCCGATTAAAATGAACCACAAGCTACAATGCCAGTTCAGTTTTCCACTCAATTCATGATGTAGCCTGTCTCTTTATAGGAAGTCATTCCTATTGTTGCTTTTTCAAATACAGCGTAACCTATTTACCAGTCCCACAATGGAGATCACAAATACTTTGATGTTTGTGACTGTGATGATTATTATGCAGATTGTGTTGCTGATGATGAAAGTGAGAACTGGAATAGATTGTCTCGGAAAGCTAAAAAGAAAAACATACATTCTGAACAATAGTTTTTTTGATAAACATGACAAAGTTGATCCTTCTGTTGGATTGCTAGGGCAACCCTCAAGCAAATATGACTATGTTGTTTCCTATTCTCCACCTTCTCACTATTCCAATCCTTTCACTTACCCTTCACCTCCACCCTCATGGGGTGATGACTTTTCTACATCACCACCTGCACCCTTACCATGTTACCAATCCATTTTAAAACCAAAAACCACTCCACCTACACCAATTCCCATGATTGCTATGTATCAACCACCTTCTTCATCATCTTACAATGATGAATTTCCTCCCCTCCAAGATCATACAGATCCTGTTACTCATGTCAAAACCACACCATACGTCAGATCTATTATAGTCACACCTAAAGGAATTCCTAAGCCTATTACACCAGCAGAATCTGTGTTAAACTGGCAGACACAGAATGCACATGTTCAGAACTCAGTCCTTCAACGATTGGAAAAGAAAGTTGATACTGTTTCTAGTAAAATTACTGCTTTGAATAGTCAGCAGAATTCCCAATATGAGGCTTTGTATCAATTATTGGCACAAATGGAACAAAAGCAAGCAGCTTTGAATGCAGAGTTGATGCGTATGATATCTACCAGGATGTACGATGCTACATTTGATGCTAAGGCGGTCAAATTGCAGAAGTTGGAAAAGGAGATTGCTTCACTAAGACAAGATCTTAAAAAAGATTATCTTAGCTCTCCATCTTTCACTAAGAAAAGATTGTTTACCACTTTACAAGCCCCCACTTCCCACCAACCATTGTATACACCATCCACTATTCATCAACCTTCCTAACGTGAAATGGAACATTTAGGCCTTGCTTCAGAACTTTTCCATAAGCAGTTTATGGAATAACTTAATCTCGGCCCAAAACCCATTCCAAAGGCCAAGCCCAGCACTTCATCTAAGCCCAATACTTCAACATCTTAACCTTTTGCTACCCAAAACCCTATACTTGAACAACATCCAGTTACTCCACCAATTCCTGACCCTTCACTTCAGACCCAAAAAGATACTACTCATTCTTATATGGTCCAACCTTCCCATCCTAAAAATACCATTACCGCCTTTCTGGAACAACAAGCACTTCAGACCTTACCTACTCTCACTGAACCCTCTCCAAATATACCATACCTTTCTTGTTCTGATAATTCAGACTCTGACCTTGAATTTTTAGTTGATGACTTTGATCGTAAACATTTTCCTCCTACCCAGTTTATGGCCACCCCAATATCTTCCCAACAAAGTGGTACAACTCATTAAGAAACACCTGCTTATCATACTGAAGAACCAGATGAAGACATGGGGACTCATACCCTAGACACTGGAACACAAGCTAATGTTCCACTGATGCCGCATAATGGTCTATGGTTCACTTTTGATGACATTCCTCATAAATGGTGTGATCAAATCCAAGAATTCTATGCTTGGATAAAAGTTCAGTAGAGACGCCCCAATGATAGATTTCCTGCGATTGTATTGGAATTCACTTTCCGATTCATGGGAACTCTCAGAGATTGGTTTTTCAGGCTACCACAAGCAGCAATGTTAAGGTTTTACCATGCTCAAATTATTGCAGAAATCCTTACAGCTCTCCACCAAGAGTTTGTTGGCAGCACTGTAGAGTTTGATGATATGGCCAGGGATGAATACTTTAAAATGAAATGTTGCTCTCTTTTGAAGAAAGATCTGGATAAGCATTACCAGAGAATGACGAAATGATTTTATTTGCTAGGAGGAGCAAATGATGCAAACTTGAAGCAAGCTTTTCTGATGTCCTTCCCAAAAAGCATTTCTAATCATGTTCAGTTCCAATTACGTTAAAAGAATGTTGATCTGAATTCTCTCAGTATTGGAGAAATTTACCAAAGAATTTTGCTCTCTGTTGAAAAGATTTGTGCTTAACAAAAAATGGTTACCGAACACATGTCCTATGATCAAGATTCTTCGTGGAAGCAAGCTTGTAGAAGACCTGATCTACGAATCAAATGCAAGGATACTAAGTGTGCGTGCCATTCCAAGAAGTCCAAGAGATATCACAAATGGAGCTCTAAAGATGTCTCTCATCCCAGACGGCACAGGAGAAAGAAATTCAAATTCTTCAAATGGAAGAAACAAAGATTCAAAAAAGGAGATCGTTGTTATGTTTGTGGCAAAAAAGGTCACTTTGCAAAGAATTGTCCTAACAAGCCCAAGAAAGCAGCCAGAATTATTCAGAAAATCCACCAAGTTTCACTAGTGGATCTTGCTGATGCCGATGTTGAATCCTTATTCTCTCTTGATGACGAATCTGATGAAAGCCTTATTTGCAGCTGAGTTTTCAAACTCAGACACAGTCAGAATCCGATGATGAAATTCCTTCCTATAATCCAATTTTTCCTGATCACTATCTTTCCCCCCATTTTAACCGTTACCCCTTTTCCTCTCCTCCCAGAAGAACCCATATCTACCAAATTAACCCTCTCTCCCTTTCCTTCTATTTGTTCGACTCAAACCTCATACCTAGTACCCCTTGTACCAATTTTGGTTTTTCCTCATAAATATTCCAAACCTATTAAAATCATTGCCCTCATTGATACCGGTGCTCACAGGTCAATGATGAACCCTTCCATTTTACCTGACAAATATTGGATCAACCATGATCAACATTTTTAGGCCGCAGATGGAAAAATTTTCACCACCACTTTGAAAACCCGTCACCCGATCAAATTACAAATTTTCCCCAACCTTTTTACCTGAACCCATGTTCTTGGATCGAATCTTCCTAATAAAGATTTGGTTTTCGGATTTGATATTTACTACAAACTTGCCCAATTATCCATTTTACCCACTGGTTTGCAATACAACCACTAGATGTTACCTTTTACCACTGTACCTTCCTTATTTTCCTTATAACCTTCTCAGTTCCCTCCTACCTTAGCTCCTGACCTGATTCAAGACCTTCACGATTCATGTTGTGCCCTTTCTCACACTGAGTTCATGCAGAAACACCAATCCCCTTTCTGGACCCGCTCAGAATTTTTCATCACTCTTCCTTTCAAGAATCCAGAAGACCATAATTCCACTAAAGCCTCACATCCAGGAATGACTCCTACAGACATGCAACTTGCAGTTCAAGAATGTTCATAGTTGATGGCAGAAGGATTAATCCAACTCACAAAATCCAACTGGGCATGCCAAGCATTTTATGTAAACAAACGGTCAGAACATATTCGTGGAAAAAAAACGCCTTGTCATTGATTACAAGCCCCTTAACCAGTTCTTGAAGGATGATAAATACCCTTTGCCTCAGATAGATTTTATGTTTCCATTTATGGCTTCAGCAAAGGTATTCTCAAAGTTCGATTTAAAAGCAGGCTTTTGGCAGTTAGGTATTGTCCTAGAGGACAGATACAAAATGGCATTTTGCATCCATAATCACTATTATGAATGGACAATCATGCCATTCGGGCTCAAAGTCTCACCCTCATTGTTTCAAAAGGCTATGATTCGAATCTATGAACCCCTATTACACACAGCATTGATTTACAGTGATGCCATTCTTCTGTTTAGCCTAGACATTGTTTCTCATCATGACATAGTTAAAAAGTTCATAGACTTGACAAAAGCCCACGGAGTTATGCTTAGCCCATCTGAGATGCAACTAGCCCAGACTAATATAGATTTCTTGGGTATGCAATTTTCCAATGGAACGTACCGGCCTCAGCCCCATTTGGCCCAAGAGTTGTTAAAGTTCCATGATGAATATTTGACGGTCAAACAAATTCAATAGTTCCTTGGTATTGCCAATTACATCAGACAATTATTTCACAGTACAGTAAGTTGGTGAAACCATTGTATCAGCTTTTGAAAGAGGAGCCTCCACCTTGGTCAGATGTCCACACCAGGTTAATTCAACAAATCAAGTCTGTCACTCAGAGCTTACCCCATTTACAAATTTCTTCTACAGGATAAATAGTGTTGCAAACTAATGCGTCCGATAAGCACTGGGGAGCCATACTTTTTGAATAGCATGGAGATAAAAACGATGTTTATGGATATGCGAGTGGTCACTTCAAGGAAAGTGAACTTTACTATCACTCAACGTTCAAAGAGATCTTAGCCATGAAATATGGCACCAAAAAGTTTGAGTTTCATTTGATTGGACACTACTTTACAGTTGTCATGGATTGTTCGTCCTTTCCACATATGCTCGACTTCAAGCAAAAGACTATTCCTCATCCACAACTGCTCAGATGGAAGGAATGGTTCAATTGCTACAGTTTCCAAGTCCAGCATATAAAAGGAGACAAGAACCTTATCCCTGATTTTCTATCCAGATCTCAGACGTTGCAAACAAATCTCATTCTATCTTCCTCAGAAATTCCACTCATTCTCATGGCTTCAAGCTCTCAAAATACACCAGTCCTCAACCTTTTAGACTTTCCCCCAAACTATCCCAAAGGACCTAATCTCAAGCCAATTAGAAGCTTCGCTCAAAACATGTTTTTCACCTACCTGATGTTGTTTCAAAATAAGTTAGACCTTCCCCGAAAGATGATCTATTATCCTACTGAATACCCCTGGATTATTGTCTATCGGCTTTGCTAAAAAAAGATGTTTTCGGAGCAGTTATGGTATCTTTGGTGTCAATCCACCTTATATCATCATGCAGTCCAAATTTCTCTGATTCCATTCCTCCCGTTCATCACCAACAAAGACAACCTACACTCTCGACAAGTCAAATTTCTCACATGGTATCAACCATTAAGCTGTTGGAAGAAGCTGATTGCCAAGGTCATTACTGATAACTCAACCCCAAAAGTCCCTAATCATATTGTTGGAATTTTTATATTCCACCGTCCTTACACACACATTATGGGAACAACTACGATTGTAGCTATTGGTCATTCACAACTATGGAAAGTAGTATGTCATGAAGACCCTATGAGTCTTGATGGAGTTAGATCGGCATTGCATTTGGAGCTTTGCAAACGGAACAATTATTTTGATCTTCCTCTAACCAGTTTCATTTCAATTGGACTGGATCCTTGCAAAAGTATTAAGATGGTCCCTTGGCATCCTACTCTCAAGCCCAGACTTCAAGATGAAGATGAAGATCATTTCTTTGAACCAGATTCACAAGAAGAAATTGTGCAGCCCAATTAGCCCCAACAAGTTCATAGGCCCAATACCTATTTTGAGAATCTTCCTCCACCAGGTGTTGCTGAACCTGATGATCTTGATGACTGGCCCCAGCTAGATCCAGCACCCACTCTTGAAGATTTCAACCTTTCACCAAAAGATTGATGCCCACTCAGTTTGTCGGCCACCTGTCGGCCACCTAATATGCTTTCATAAATAATTCAGCTACTGTTGTACTAGCTGATAAGTGTGGATTGCTTTTTGCTTTTTTGCTTTTTAACATGTTACTGTTTAATTACTGTTTAAGCATCTTTTGTTTATTCTGATGTAAGCAGTGATGCATGTGTCACTTGCCTTTAGTTCTATATAAGCCTCCTCTTAGATAGGGAGACTCAGATTTAGATTCAGACTGAGACTTACTCAGCCTTGTAAAACATTATTCAGTGCAATATATAATGTTTGCTTAAATTCTCTCTTTCTCTTCATTATTTTTTAACCATAATAGCAATCTGCGATCTTAATGTCCTACCGGTATGTTGAAGATTTGAAGTATCATTCGGTATTGATCAGCGAGTGGTCCTTGCTTGTGTAGAAGCGTTGTGTTGAGCCTTGTGTTGATTTCTATCTTCTGGTCCCTTGAATCTTCTCACCCCCTATTGCCTTACGCTTATAGGCTTGATATACCTCCATATCCCTCTATGTTAAGTAATACTCCCATGCTCAGGCTCAACCATGAGTTGTGTGATTGTTTCCAGCATATCTTGCTCTTCAAGGGGACACTAAATTTTTCGATGCCAAACATCATAATTCTTGTCATTCAGCTTATCTCTTTGATTCAAATCAGTAATAATGCTCTTTATAACATCTATTTCAACTAATTAGAAATAATAATCTCAATTAGCACAATTCAAATTATCTTGTATCACAAAGTTTTATATTAATCAATAATAACTTAACCCATGTAGCAAAAACAATAGTCTTGTTAAATAATCCAATCAATTTCCACTAATATAGTTTAGTTATTATTGTAATTTAAACATGCACCATAATTATTTTTATTAGGTGAGATTTACTAACCTACCAACCTAATAGTCCCACAATTATATATCATATACTGCTCATTGAATATAGTAATAACATATATTATTTTCATATATCAAACATGTAATGAAATAATGAGACATATGTTTAAAGAGAAAAAAATATTCAATGCTTAAACATCTCAAAATAAACATAATATGTCTGATAAATATCCATCACATGTTTTAAAAGAATAAATAAAACTAAACAATATCAACATAAAGAAATAAAGTCCTAATGCCGTATTGGATAATGTTCTTCGGAATCTATAGATCCGTTGTCATGCATTGATAATATTCTGTGGGATCTATTAGATCTTTCTCAATGAGCTCCTTACGTGCCAATTCCTTAGACATTTTACTCATCCACGGGAAGTCACTCACAGACTTATTAATAGCCACGACTATATTTCTGTTACTCAGTCATGGATATCCACTCGTTTCTGGCCAGATTGCCTAATGTCATGCACAATGTGGCACTTTTGCTCCTTTTTTAATTCTCTTACAATGTTATTGTAATCCAAGTCGCCTATTATCTCTCTAAGTGTATTGGAAAATCTGGAAGACATTCACGAAGTTGTTCTGCTTGGGCCTAGACTGAAGAAGTAGGCTGTGAAACTTCTTTGGGCTCTTGTGAATCTGGTTCGAATTGCACATCTTCGTCTTCATCACGAATGCGAGGCTTGAGTGTCGGCGGCCATGGGACCATTCTGACATGTTGAGAAATGTCAGGGCCAATTGAGGTGGAGCTTGGAGGAGGAAAATCACCAAAATTGTTGAGGTGGTATAGTTCCTAGTGAAGTGAGCGGCGAATTGATTCAATCCGAGTAGGCTGTGGATGGCGAAGACAAACTTTCCAAAGTTGAGAGTGACCAACTGCAACTGTAATTTGAGTACCTATTATGTGAGTGTATGGGCGATGGAAAATTAAGAGTGCAGTTATCTGAGATGGAACTCCAGGCTTAAAGGGATGTTCTGCAATGATGTCTGCAAACAATCTTTTCCAGTAGCGAAGAGGCTGGAACCATGTGAGAAATCTAAGCTGTGGAGATTGAGAATTATCTCTGTTAAGTAGGAATGGTAGGAAGGGAATCAGCTTGATCTGAACTGCATGATAGTAAAGAGTCGACTGACACCACAAATACCAAAGTTGCTCAAGAGACATTCTCTGAGTACCCATCTGGTAAACAATTATCCATTGGTGTTCAGCTGGAAAATAAATCATTTCTCTTGGTAGTTGAAGAGAATTCTGGAACATTGCAAGGTAGGTAAATAGCATGTTCTGGGCAAAACTTCGAATTTGTCGAAGATCAGGACCTTTAGGACATCCTAGAGGAAAGTCTGCGAGTGTCTGAGTTGGTGGAGTAGAGCTTGAAGCTGCAGTAGTAATTGAACTGGTGGATGCCATGAAGTGGAAAGGTACTTCAGTTGAAGGAAGGATGAGAGAAGTTTGTTTTGGTCTAGATAGGAAATCAGGGATGAGGTTCTTATCTCCTTTTATATGTTGGACATCAAAACTGTACTTACTAAACCATTATTTCCATCTGAGGAGTTGTGGATATGGAATAGTTTTCTATCGGAAGTTTAGCATACGTGGAAAGGATGAACAATCCATAACCACTAGGAAATGAAAACCTATGAGGTGGAATTCAAACTTCTTGATGGTATACTTTACAGCTAGAATCTCCTTGAATGTAGAGTGATAGTGAAGTTCACTATCCTTGAACTGTCCGCTAGCATAACCACAAATCTCTTTCTTATCTGCAATCTGTTTAAAAAGAATTGCTCCCCAATATTCATCTGACGCATTTGTTTGCAAAATCCTTTTTCCAGTGGAAAGAATCTGAAGGTGGGGTAAAGTCTGAGTCACAGACTTCAGTGCTTGTACTGACTTGGTGTGAACAGTCGACCACGGACGTGGTTTCTTTTTCAAAAGCTAGTAGAGAGGCTTTGTTAGCTTACTGTAGTGCATTATAAATTATCGGATATAATTTGCTATTCTGAGAAACTGTTGAAGCTGCTTGATTGTCAAATTACTGTCAGGGAACTTGAGAAGTTCTTGGGCCAAATGAGGCTGTGGCTTGTATTGACCATTATGAAATTCCATGCCCAAAAAGGTAATTGTGGGCTGGGCCAATTGCATCTTGGATGGGCTGAGCATAACACCATGGGCCTTAGTGAGTTCAATAAACTTTTGAATAGTCTCTTGATGAGAGGCTAAGTCTGGGCTGTACAGAAGAATATCGTCGATATAGATTAGGGCCGTATGGAGAAGAGGCTTATAGATTCTGATCATCGTCTTTTGGAATAGAGATGGTGCAACTTTGAGTCCAAATGGCATGACAGTCCACTCGTAGTGGTGATTTGGAATACAGAAGGCTATCTTGTATCAATCTTCAGGAACAATTTCTAATTGCCAAAAACTTGCTTTGAGGTCGAACTTTGAGAATACCTTTGCTGAGGCTATGAATGGAAACATCGAATCTATCTTAGGGAAAGGATACTTGTCATCTTAAAGGAACTGATTCAATGGTTTATAGTCAATCACAAGGCGTTTCTTGCCACTAACTTGTTCTGATCTCTTGTTTACATAAAAGGCTTGACAAGCCCAATTGGACTTTGTGAGCTGTATCAATCCTTCTTGTAGAAGTTGAGAACATTCCTGGATTGCTAACTGCATTTCTTTTGGATTCATGCCTGGGTGAGTTGCTTTTGTTGGATTATCATCTGCCCTGTCTTTGAAAGGAAGGATAATGAAGAACTCTGGTCTTGTCTATAGTGGAGATGAGTGCTTGTTCATAAATTCTGTGTGACAGGAGGCGCAACAGAAATTATAAAGGTCTTGAATCAAGGTAGGGGATAAGATCAAAGAAGGCTGAAGGGTAAACAAAGAAGGGGTAGTTGTGAAGGGTATTATCTGATGGTTATAAGACAAACCAGTAGGAAGGATGGACAGTTTTCTTAACTTATAATAGAGGTCAAAGCCAAGGATCAAATCTTTATCGGGAAGGTTTGAACCAAGGACATGTGTCCATGTATACAGATTAAGGAAAAACTATAACTTAATAGGGTTCCTGGTTTTCAATGTAGTTTGGAAGATCTTACCATCAGCAGCTTGGAATTGTTGGGTATGAGAGGTCCAATAACAATCAGGGAGGATGGCTGGGTTCATCATTGAGATATGTGCTCCTGTGTCAATCAAAGCAATGATTGTGATTGGATCAGCATACTTGTGAGGATACACTTGGATAGGGACTAAAGGGACTAGATGAGAAGGCTGGGTTGAACAAAGAGGAAATGGTGTGGTAAGGATCAAGTATGTAGAAGAATCTTCAAGTAATGGAGGAAAAGGAATGATAGTGTTTATAGATGGTGGATAGGGATTATGAAACATTGGGTCATCATCTGAGTCAGACTGGGTGTCTGAATCCGAAAACTCTGCTGTAAAGTGAGCTCTGTCGTCAGCTTCATCATCAAGGGAAAAGAGTGATTCAATTTCAGCATCTTCAAGATCAACGGGGGAAACCTTGTGGATCTGCTGAATAATCTTGGCGGCTTTTTTCGGCTTGTTAGGGCACTGTTTTGCATAGTGTCCTTTCTTTCCACATATGTAGCATCGATCACCTTTCTGCTTTCTATGCTTTCTGTGCTTAAAGAACTTAAACTTTTTTCTTCTGTGCTTCCGAGGATAAGAGTTATCTTTGGAAGGCCATTTGTGATATCTTTTGGATTTCTTTGTCTTGCAAGAACATTTGGAATCCTTACACTTGATTTGTAAGTCAGGTCGTTTGCAGGCTGATTTCCAAAGAGCATCATTATCATGAGATATAAGTTCTTTAATCATCTTTTGTTGTGAACAGATCTTATCAACAGAAAGTAGAATTCTCTGATAGATTTCTCCAATAGATAAAGAGTTGAGATCAACACTTTTTTCTCTTAGCTGGAAGAGAACATGATTGGAAACATCTTCAGAGAAGGAGGTAAGGAAAGCTTGCTTGAGGTTCGCATCATTTGCTCCATTCAGAAAATAGAACTTCTGAGTCATTCGTTGGTAGTGCTTGTCAAGATCTTTCTTAAGTAAGGAACAACATTTCATCTTAAAGAATTCATCTTGTTGCATATCATCGAATTCAACAGTATTGCCAACAAATTTTTGGTGAAGAGTAGTGAGAACTTGTACAATTGTCTGTGCATGGTAGAATCTTAACATTTGTGCTTGTGGAAGACGGACAAACCAATCTCTGAGAGTTCCTGTGAATCTAGAGGTAAATTTAAGGACAATAGCAGGAAATCTAGAATTAGGTCGTCGTTGTTGTACTTCAATCCATGCATAGAATTCTTGTATCCTATCTCTCCATTTGTGAGGAGTGATATCATCAAAAGTGAACCAAGGACCATTGGATGGCATTGGTGGAACATTTGGCTGTGCATCTGTGCCTGGAGTGTTGGTTCCCATTTCTTTATCTGGTTCCTCTGTTGTGTATTCTGGTGGAGGCTACTGAGTAGTACCACTTTGTTGTGAGGAAGTAGGGTTAGCCATAAATTGGGTTGGATGAAGGTATTTAGGATCAAAGGCATCGTCTGGTAACTCAGGGTCTGAGTCTGAATTATCAGAATAGGACAGGTAAGGGATGTCTTGAGATGGTTCTGTAACTGTAGGCATGGTGTTTAAGGCTTGCTTTTCAAGAAAAGAGGTAATTGGGTTTTTCTATAGAGTGGGTTGGACAGGTAGAGGATGTTAGACCATAAGTGATGGTGGATGGTATAGGGTTGTAGGTGGTGCAGAGGGCGGACTAGGTGTAGTCTAGGCCGATGGGCTTACTGTTAGAGGAACAATAGCTTTAACTATACTGGGCTTTGGTCTTTGAACAGTACTTGGGCCGAGATTAAGCTGCTCCATGAACTGTTTATGAAAAAGCTCTGAAGCAAGGCCTAGCCTTTCCATTTCTGCTTGTGAAGGCTCATATTTGGATACAGGCGTATAAGCAGGCTGATGTGAAATGGGAGGCTACAAATTTGTGAATAAGCCCATTGGATCTGAATAGGAAATGAACCACTTAGATAATCTCGTTTGAGATCTTATCTAAGGGAACTGATTTCTTTCTCCAGTTGCTGAAGCTTAATGGCTTTGGCATCGAATGTTGCATCGTACATGCGAGTATAGATCATTCGCATGATGTCTGCATTAAGTGCTGCATGTTTTTGCTCCAGTTGTGCCAACAACTTATATAGGGCATCAAATTGCGTATTCTGCTGAGTCTGCATAGAAGAAATCCTGTTTAAGAAATTATCAACTTTCTTTTCAATGCGATGGAGAACTGTATTCTGAACAGTAGCTTTTTGAGTTTGCCAGTTGAGAACTAATTCTGCAGGAGTGATTGGCTTGGAAGTGCCCTCAGGTGTAACAACTGTGGGTCAAATATATAGTGTTGTCTTTACATGGGTGACAAGGTTGGTATGGTCATGAAGAGGTGGGAAATTTGCTTCATATGTTGAAGAAGATGGTGGTTGGTACATGGCTATTGCTAGGATTGGTGTAGGAGAAGTGACTTTTGGTTTTGGTTTGAGAAATGAATTGTAGCATGGTAACGGTAATTTTGGTTTAGGAGGTATCTGGTAACATGGTAAAGGTTTTGGTGGAGGAAAAGGTGTATCATTTGGAAAATCATCACCCTATGAAGGAGGAGGCGGCGATGTAGGTAAAGGGTTGGTATAGTGAGAAGGAGCTGAATAGGAAACGACATAGTCGTATTTGCCGGATGGTTCTCCCAATAGACCAATGGATGGATCTCCTTTGTCATATCTGTCATGATACTGGTTCTCCGAAGAGCATCTGGATGGCTTCTTTTTTCTCCTTGAAGACTTAGAACTATATTCTCTGTCTTCATCTGCAATTCTGTCTGCATAGCAATCATCACAGTCACAAATATCAAAATACTTGTGATATCTATGTTTTGCTTCATAGATCGGCTATGCAGTTGATGAGAAAGCGACAATCGGTATTTCTTCTTGCAGGTATATCGGTTGCATCATGAAGTAAGTAGAAAACTCAAGAGGCGTAGAAGCCTGGGAATCATCTTCATCGGGAGGAAGGAACTGTGTCTCTATAGTACCGTCCTTGTGTTTAATAAATATTGGTTTAGTTGAACTGACAGGTTCTTTCTTTTGGTGCAAAAGCTCATACTTTATCAACCATGACTGAGGAAAGATCTAAAGAAGATCTTGCTTCTGCAGTTGCTTCGAGATTTGTACTACCTTGGGGACTTGAGTAGAATCTACCGTGATGCTGAGAGCATCCTCAGAGGCAGGGATACATAGATCCATGGCATGATTCTGTACGCGGTAGATCATTTGGTAGTGAAGAGTAGCTATGTCAGTGGTAGCTACGTTCTGAACTCCAGAAATCTGTACTTAGACCTTCAGAGTATGAAAAGTATGAGGATCCCTCAACCTTATATTAAAATTGGGATAGAAGGTACATAGTACTGTGCCAGCGTTGAGAGTGGTCTGAATGGTGCCGATGACTGCATATTGATACTCCAAGAATCTAGTATCAAGAAGAGCTATTCTAGCCACAACAGGAAGACCTTTATGTCCATGGTACGTAAGAGCAAGTCGAATAGCCCCAAAATGAATATGGGTAAATCCATTGCGTTGCCATTGAGCAGGGAACTCAGTAGGAATTTCCAAAGTGATGAACTGTTCTTCTCCAGTTCCTTTGATAGGACAATTATCGAAGGAAGAGAACTGAACATACTCTCGGACTGAAGAGGGTTTTTATCTGATCAGGGACTTAATGGAAGTGGTAAAGGAAGACTTATATTTTTGGAAAGTATGATATGGGTTTAGAAGGGGAATATTTGTTTCCTGAACTTTCTGGTCATCTGGGATGAATGAAAGTTCATAGAGATGAGAGAGTCTAGAAGAAGAAGAAGGCTGCAAAGAAAGTGAAGACATAGAAGTGGATGAGTCTGAACGGGTTAACTTTGAACAACCCACATTTGTTGTTCGTGGGCCAACTCATATTCATTTCAAAAAAACGCATAAAAAGTCCATGATTTTTGATACATCACATGAATGTGAGCATCTAACAAATGCATTGGATCTTTTCTATATGCAGTTAGTCACTCCAAAGGGCCAAGTATACGATATCTAACTACATTTAAAGAAAAATATTACAGAATAGCATTAGACATACATGAAAAAAAAAAAAAAGTTAAAACATACTAGGAGCAAGTTAAAAATGAAATGCTACCACTAATCATGTTAAAACATACACTTTTGTGCACTTTTTAATCCAAAATAAAATCAAAATGTGCTCTAAAAATTTTGGAAAAATACACATTAAATAGGAAATTAAATTTTAAGCATTTTAAAAAATTTTAGAACAGAAACTGACCTCTCACGCACCTCCATGTGCCAGACAAATGTTGTCCACGCGCTTCACAAGCCTCCACTCACCGCCACGTGCCACCACATATTGGATATGTGCCATCGGTCATGCCACGTCAGCAACCACATTAACCAACTAAAGATCGCCATGTATCGGACAAGTGCCACGTGGCAAGCCACATCGTACGGGCTACAGCGGGCACCAATTGGATGGTGCCACGTGTTAGAAGTTGCCACATCATTATGATAGGCTGGTAGCTGATTCATCACGTCTAAAATACGATGGACCAATCATTGAGCGACACGTGTACAGTAACTTCCAAGTAACTGTTTCACACACTTGCTGTAGTGCGTGACGTGCACGCGCCGCCTTACTTTAGCTGTTCAATCTTGTTTTTAAAAAATTTCCTAGTTTTTCAGGCATTTTCTACTAGTTCAGACTATAAAATTTCCAATTAGACTTCTCTACAATAGCGTTTGAATATCAAACACATTAATTGAGAGTGGAATAGGCAGAACATCAGTTTCTAGAATAATTAGAATCGTAATTTCGATAAAAAACTTTGAAAATTTATAGAAATTCTACCAAGCATCCAAAAAATCTACAAAAATACTCATTAGAAAGCTTGTAACGAGAGCTTTCTAATCATACCAATTTTGCGCCTTGAAATAGAGAATCAATCTCACAAAAAAAAAATCAGATTTTTATCAAATTTCATGCAAAATTATTCAATTAAGGATTCTAATCCTCAATCTAGTACAAAGACACGAACTAGGTTCTAATACTAATATTATCAGATAATAACAATGGTACCGATTACTATAATTCAGATAAGTTCTACAGCACGAACACGTTTAATTCTTCTTAAGATGAATTTGGAATGAAGGGAAAATTGAGAGAAAATTTCTATTAATTTTTCTTCAATTTTAAATTCTAGAATTTCTATAACTTATGAAAAATTATCTTTTTAATTTCCAAGTAACTTCATTTTTTATAATGTTAAGATTTTGAGCAGAGTCAAGTCAAAGCCTATATGGGTAACACAGATCCATAGCCCAACACTTCTAAATACTCTATTTTTAAAAGAAATTTAATATTTTTACTCTTAAATATATATAGAACCTCTATTAGCAAAATCTCTTTTTAGATGTATTTCACACAAAAAAAAAAAAATTAAAAACAATTTATGCGAGGATAAATCATTAAAAAAATTAACATCTTAAATAAAATCAATAGATATGTTTTAAAAAAAAAAAACTCCAAATAAAATAATATATAGTTGACATAACATTATTAGGGGCTAATGATTTCTGAAAAATAATGTGTAAATATTACCAAATATTGTTATGGGAGATTTAATATATGTAGTTAACGAAAAAGTAACAGAAGGATTATAATATTAACCTAATGAAATTTTAGGAGCTCTTTAGTCGACTTTTAAAATGCAAGTATAAATTTCACTAAATATTAAGAGATTTTAGTAACTCAATTTTTATGAAATAAATTTCTTTTAGAGCATCTTTGGTATACTAAATTTTAGAATGGGAACAGAATTTTCATTCCAAATTTAAGTTTGATACTTTATTTTCTATGAAATTGGATTCTAATTACTCAATATTTTAGGAATTTTTTTCTTTAATTTTTTGTGGTATTTAGAATTCATTTTCTGTTTTTTTCAATAAAATATTTTGTATTCCAATAATACGTCCTATTTTCTCAATAAACATTTTAATTGTTGTAAAACACATAACTATTAAAAAGAGTTAATTATGGAAAATATTTAATTTTTGAATTCTACTGCCTTTATTTATAAAATCACACCAAACTAAAAAGGAGAATTCTAATTTATTATATGACATGCTGAAGAAAAATAATAGAATTCTATACCACAAATTTAAGAATAGGATTTCATTTACTATTATCTTTGTATAGCTAATGATATCATATTATATCATCATATTACCTGATATCATATAATTATATAAATAGTACAAAGTTGAAATCAGGTGTATGCGCGAATTGGTCCAATCAAACAATTTCGAATATGGAACCATAGAGAATTTTAGGGATTTTTAAAATGGAGTATCCTCAGCAATGATATTAAAAAAACAAAAAACCAGAATCAGTCCAAGTTCACTTTGCTATTAGCCATATTTTGCATCAAGCTAATTTTGCTGAGGATTTTCTTTCGCAGTTAGCTTATGATTTCGTCTAGCCATCTTTTTCTGTGGTGAATTGGTGGAGACATGATCTTTTTGGGATTACTTAATTGTGGTAATATGGTTATTTGCTTGTGAGCTTGGCCCATCACTAGAAAAAAACCCCAAGATCGAGCGACAATTGTAAGCTAATATATATCTAAACGCCATTACCTCAGACACAGCAGAAAACCATTTCCCAGAAATTTTTTTGGCAGTACAGGCCATGACATTACCTCGGACTATTTGCTTTATCCATACGTATAAATATGATTTTGTCCCTATCTTAAGGTCACTTACATTGAATCCTAAAGAAAAACAATATTAATAGCTAAATATAATGCAAATCAGTTAACAAAAAAAATTGCAGAAATTCATTTATTTATTTACGCAAATATGATGTTTTTAATTTTCTGCATGAAATAATATTTTTTTAACCACTAATCAATGTGCTATGAATGTCAAGATATATAGTCACAAAGAAGTGTCACGAAATCCCATTAAATAGTATCGAAAAGTTCAGTTCAATATTTAAAATATTTGAATATTGCAATTTTATAGCAAGAAAAATAAATAATAAACTAGAATTTTTTGGCTGTCGTTTGACTGAAATTAGGAATTAATCTCCTAAAACAATTAGTATTTTTACAATTTCGTAGCTACAGTAAGGACTTAGCAGGGAACCCAAGGCGCGGAATAAAGTATAATCTCTAATTGAAAGTTAATTTTTCCCATTAAAAAGAAAAAAGTTATAGCACTCTTAATATTGGGGCCATGTTGGGCTTTTTACTCAAATAAGAAAAATAAAATAAATATTTCCGCTTGCAAGCACGCTTAAAAAATATTTCTACAAATGGACCAAGTTCAAAAAATATTTCCAAAGATATAACAATTTCTACTAGAGTGGAAATGATGTAGAGTCAAAATGTGAAGATCGATATTTTGAGTGGCAATGTATTTTTTACCATATGGTATAGCACTCAGACATGCATATGAACTAGGTGAATTAGACTTTATGTATGAAGTGCCACTGAACAGTATCTAATCGCTAGTATAAGTCGCGATTATAGTAAAGTAATTGCCCTTTTCTTTCGAGTACATAATTAGTTATTCATTTTATTTGTACTAATTAAATTCAATCCAAATCTCCCAGCTCCCACCTCACTGTCCCCAAAAAAAAAAAAAAAATCAAAGCTTGTTGATTTGCCCTTTGGTTCAATTCCTTTATAAAATTAATTTATTTTATTATGAGATCTAGTTTTAACTCAATTCCCTCCTCTTATATAATTTATGAAATTTATTTTAATTTTAAATGAAATAAATATTATAATTAAATACTAATTTAATAGTTAAATTAGTTTTTAATTATAATATTTAACTTTATTAACCGTATAGTGATTGCTTTCTATTTTGATCTTGACAATCAAATTAATTGTTATTAACATTTTTGTTAAGTGTTGTTTTGATATTATTCAAAGTTTCAGCACATTTAGTTAAGATTTCCTCATTAAACAACTCAAAAATTTCTTGGAGACGTGTAACTCCCGACTGGAACACAAGTACAGACTGGAAAGTGACATGTCCAGACCGGAAAAACGTTGTCTCTAAGTGTTTCAAAGTTCCAGTAGCAAAAATAGATCGGGATTGAGAATGTTCCGACCGGGACTGTAGTACAGACCAAGCAAAACAAGTGTTCAAACCGGAAAACTCTGCAGGATAATAATCTAAAAGGTCTAGTAGTAAAAGTAGACCAGGACATGGTATGTCCCAACCAGGACACTCAGTTTTCGGACCGGGAATGGTTTTAGTGCGAACGGGATATTAAAAAAGATGTGACCGTTGAAGAGGAGATACCACCAAAATGTGTTATATCATTAGAAAGTCAAAAATACTTTTATTCAAACTAACTTCGGTCTTGATCGGGAAATCATGGTTTCCAACCAGGACACTTCTCTCTACAGACTGCAATTAATGCATTTGTAAGAGAATATTAGAAAGATTTATGACACCACTTTGTAACGGCTAATTGATAGATAATCAGTATAAATATCTTATCAAAAGGTCATTTAATAGAATCAAATAACTTAACAAGTGCCAAAGCTATTGCAATTTATTTTCTCAATCCTTTCATTAATTGTTTGTGTATAAGGGTTCAAGTGTTAATCTTAAAACACTTGGGTTGTCTTGTAATTGGGTAGTGTGAGCCACAAAACACAAGGAAAATTTAGGTTGAGTGTTAGCCTTGATAAAACACCTAGTTGGGAGTAAACTTGTTAAAACTCCAAAGATTATAATCCAAGTGATTATATTAGTGAATACCCAATATAAGTTAAGGAGAGGAGTAGAGTTAGTTAACATGCAAACCTCTATAAAATTCGTGTCTAAATCTTTTTATTTTCTTCTACTATCTTGTAAGTGCAATTTTTTTTTTTAATTTCCCACCTATTCATCATCCCTTCTTCTTGGTGATTATTTAGGCAATAAACTTGATTTCCCATTAATTTTAATTTTTTTTAAAAAAATTAATAAAATTAAAATGGCAAATATTTATATTAAAGTATAATGTTATATTAATATTAAATAAAAAACGTAATATATAATCAAATAAACATATAAATTTAGAACATAATTAAAATTAAATAATATTTTTAATATTTTTAAAAAACTTTAAATATTTCTTTTTTAAATTTTAATGTTTTAATTTAAGCTTTTGTGATAATTTTACCATCGCTTTCACTCTTTCTCACTAGCCCTCTCTTCTTTCCACTCTCATCTCTCTTCTTTCTCTATTCTCTAATATGAATTTTTTAAAAAATGCTAGTTAATTGTGTTTCTACTTATTGTATTTTTTAAGAAAATTATTTATTTCATTTATTTTTTTTGATAGGCAATATAACATTTTATTAAAACTTGAGGGAAAAAACCATCATAATCAAATATTAAGGTGATAAAAAAAAATACCTCCTTAAAACTAACCATACTGGCATGAGCAAGACAAAAGTCTTTACTTTAAGCTAAAAAGAGGGCTAATTGTACAAATTGTACCAAACCTTGTCATTTTATTACAATTTGGTACTAAACTTTTTAATTGTTATAAATTAGTATCAAACTTTTTATAAATGTTGTAATTTGGTACTAATTTTCAAATTTCAACATTGGAAAGGTGACATGACATGTCACGTCAATCTATTATCTATGTTAGATTTATTCTCTCATAAAAATACACTCAAATGACGAAGTTTCAACAAATTAAAAAAAAATAAAATCCCAATAATGTTTTTTATTTTTCTTTAATATTTGGAAACATCGTCGTTTTTGGGCATGTTTTTATAAGGAAATAAATTTGACGTAGATAATAGAGTGACGTAGTATGCCATATCATTTTTTCGGTATTGAAAATTAAGGATTGGTACCAAATTGTAATATTTATGAAATGTTTGATTCCAATTTGTAACAATTAAAATGTTTGGTACTAAATTGTAATAAAGTGATACAGTTTGATATTATTTGTACAATTAACCCCCAAAAAGAAAACCAAAGAACATGAAACAAAGAAGAATAGGGCTTGATGCTATCAATTTTCCAAACAAGAGCCTATTGTTACTTATATGCAGTTCTTAGATGACATACTTATTTTCACTAAGTTCTCCATTGATGAATTTATGAAACTTGCACATATACTGTCTTGCTTCTCATTAGTGTTAGGGTTGAATATAAATTTTTCCAAGAGTTGAGTTATTGGTATTAATACCTCTGAGGAGCAAGTTAATGCTATTATTTCTTCCATCTACTGCAGAACATCTGTCTTGTCTTTTATATATTTGGGTATGCCTTTAGGCGCTTCCCCAACATGTGTAGCTACATGGAAGCCCATCTTATCCAAGATTCAGTAGTAACTAGCTTTTTGGAAGGGTAAAGTCTAGTCTTAGACTATCCGGCACTTATCAAATCTTATATCATTTAGCGATCGTGTTTGGGAGATGCATGGTTAGTAAAGCAAGGAAAAACAAAAATTATATTGTCAGCAGAGTTTTGTCAGGAAAATTTATGTTTTAAAATTTTAGAAAAAATAAAAACGATAGCATTTTAAAATTTCTAAAATAAATCAACTTCCTAATCAATTTTTTAATCAGTACAACTTTTTTAATCTCTCTAAAATTTTATGTCATGTCAGAAGCGTTTCGTCGGAATTTATAAGTTGATAAAATTTTAAAAGTTTATGTATCTAAATAAAAAATAGAAAGTATAATTTAATTTTAATACAATCTTAGGCATTCAATTTATTTTTAGCAATTTTTCCTAAAATAAATGAATTTTATAAAGGAATTGAACCAAAGGGCAAATTGACAAGTTTTAATTATTTTCTTTTTTTTGGACAGTGAGGTGGGAGCAGAGAGATTTGGATTGAATTTGATTGGTGCAAATAAAATGGATAACTAATTACGTACCTGAAAAAAAAGGACAACTAATTCACTATCATCGCTACTTATACTAGCAATTTGCCACTGTTCAATGCCTCTTGATGTAAAAGTCTGACACACCTAGTTCACATGCGTATCTGAGTGTTATACCGTATGGTAAAATATACATCACCACTCAAAATGTCGATTTTCACACTTTGACTCCACTACCTTTTCACTCTGGCAAAAATTGACATATCTCTGAAAATATTTTTTGAACTTATCTATAGAAATATTTCTTCAACTTGCATATATGCAGAAATATTTATTTTATTTTTCTTATTTAAGTAAAAACCCCACCATGTTTGGCATTTCATTTGGCAAAGAACAAAATTTTCATAACCCCTTGATATTTTTAATTTTGGTAGTTAGAAACAAATTTTTAAAAAACTAATATTATACCCCTATATCTTTTAATAAAAATATTATTTGAGATAATAATTAAAAATAATGGAGTTTGAATATACCGACTGTTATGTAGTTACAGTTAATGGTAACGAGTAAAAATTTTAAATCCTTATAAATGTCATTAGACTATATATGAAATTCTAAAAAATTTACACAAAAACATCTCAAACACGAAAAATTTTTGTAATGTATTGCACTGAAGTATTTGAAATTCATACAATATCAAATGAAGAGACATTATTTTAAACGACAAAGGAACGTATTGTTAATTTTTTTAAAAATTTATTTCTGATTGTAATTTATTGATATTTATTAGTACAATACTCTTTCGAGAGAAAAAAAACAATTCAGAAAAAATAAATTCATTTTTTATTTTGAATTTTAAAATTGCTTTTGGAGAAAGCATACAAGTGATTTTTTTTCAAAATCAATTTTGAAAAATTATATATAATTTAAAAAATTGTTCAATTAAATAAAAAAAAAATTCTAAAACCGTTTTTTGACATTAAAAAACAATCCGAATACCCTTTATTCATATTTTTGTTATGATCCTTATATAAAAACTTAATTAATATATGTTTTCATTATATTATCCAATTTAACCATAAAAAATTATCGTATATATATTCGAATTCCTTATATATTAACCTCATAAATCCCTACAAATTTATTGTTACTATTTTTTATTATAGTTTCATGTGAAGTGGTTAATGTGTTATCTACTAGACTTGATCGTCATCTATTCTTCGAAGTGGTTAATGTGTTTTGTATTGCTATCTGAATTTTTGTCTGATACTTATTCAAAGGGCGATTTATTAAGACAATCGGTTAAAAAGAATTCCTTATGATCAATCTCACATATATAAAACCTCCCTTATTTCCCCACATAGCAAGTGCTTTGGAAGTGTTTGGGATTGTCTCGGGTTTAACAACTAACTATATTTACAATCCAAGAAAAACTATTAACATTTCCGGATGCACTTTCGATCGTACATTTCTAATATAAAAAGAATATATATTTTTATAAAGCACTTTTATTATAAAAGTTAATAATAAAATAACTAAAAATATTGAAAGTACGATGAAAAGTATATAAAAAAGTGTGAATAACATTTTTTTATAATAAAAGGAAATTACTTTCCTCTTCCATTGTTATTTGTTTCGGCTAATCTTCCATTCTAGAGTTAAAAAGGTTGAGGCACTTTAGGAATCGACACTCATAAATAAAATAAATTAATTAGATATTATGTATAAGAGAAAACTTGTATTCTTTCGTAATGATATCAAATCGTTATTACTTATAAAAGTCTAAATATACATTTAAATGTATCTAAAAATAATGAGTATCAAGGCAACTTATTTCATTTATTTATATATTTTCAAAATTTTACTAAACAGAATAATTGAACATCCATAAGAACTCTTTTCAACCATACAACTGAATTACTTTGTCAAGAAACTTTGAGAAAGTGCACCATACAAGAAAATTGAATGTCCAACAACCAAACGTTCCCCTTAATTCATTGAGACCAACTACTACCTTTAAACCTTCGAGTTGTTGCATGATCATTAGAAACAAACGTACATTTACTAATTTGAAGAAAAAGTAGCAGATAAATACCAGGTCCTATGCAGCAAAATTGGGGCCAACACAAGATTTTTTCAAATATATCGCCATTTTAAGCATCTGATATCCATTTTACATGCATATATTATCATTGGTGTCACTATTCATCAAGTCTTTGAAATTTTACTTTACCTTCATCCAAGACAGCCATATGCTTTCTTTTCTTTGATAGCTTTGTTGGATTATGCAAACTATTTTGATCTTCAGAAAATTGAGCAGCTGTTCGAGCCCTTAATTCTTCTAGGCTCTCTCCTTCCTTTGCTCTCTCCAAAACCTGAAAACCAGGGTGGCAGTCAGCGGAAGTCACAACAGTTAACTCCAAATTTCAATGAACACAGTGTGAGGTTTTAGTACACTTTTTAGACGGCTTACCAAATGCCGACCATAGAGATGGGTGCTTGAAAGTGCTTCAAGTGCATTCTGTGCCTCTTGCTTTGTAACAGATTCCACAAATGCAAAGCCTCTATGATTTCCAAACTTCATGGACAATCTCAAGCTCTTGATCTGAGCATTTTACAGCAAATGGTCAGAAAAGCTTAAATCTTAAAAAAAAAAACAAGCATTAGCTTTTGGGCCTCCTTTAATAACAAATGTCAGTGGGAAAGATGGCATCACAGAATGCTTAGCTGTACTGATTGAAAGAGTGACACTGCACTCTATGTTTGATTACACAATCTAGACCTATATTTGGCATCATACTCACAAGGCAAATATTGGGTGAACACCATTTGACAGTTTGGAAAATAGGGACACAAAAGGCCAAATGATACAGATTATCTAACCATTTCATTATTTTACAATTTCATCCAAAACATCTAACTTTTACAGTTTGCAATTTTATCCACACCCTTTAATTTTGGCAATTTTATCTTGTTCTCAACAGTAGCATTGAATACAAACACTAAAATTAGCTACAAAGTTTAGATATGATAATTAGTAAAAATTTATGATAGATTAGATGATAAGCAAGTAGCATCTATGAGTTGAATATATTTTAATGGTTGAATATTGAAATGATATGAGTATTTGGATAAAATACTAACTGTAAGAATCAGGAACCAGCACTAAGTTTGAGTAAAATTGAAAAAAAACTGATAATGTTCGAATATTTGTTGTCATTGTGCCTTCTCAAAATAAAAAAATGCTCTTAGCCCTTCATAACATATCCAAGAATAACATAAAATGTAGTCATGCTTTTAATTGGACTTCTAATACAGATGAACAACTGATTCCAACACAACAAGGTGAATACCAGTGACATCAAGAGATACTGAAGTAAGTTTGGGCAGAATCTGCATTGAAAGAAAATGGTATGACAAACCTAAGTCATTGTGAAGATAACGGCAAAAAGGGGAAATATGACAAACTACTAATAGAATAAAAGCGACAAGAAAGAGAGAAATAATAGTTGCTAGACATTTACTACACGAAAGTGGTCCTTAAAATGAAGATGACTCCAATGGTTTGACCTCATTTTAATTTTTAAATAAAAGATCTGAAGCTATGCATGCTAGGATTATGCATAGGCTTTTTCTTTTCTTCCCCCCCCCCCCTCCTGAAAAAGTATAGTTACCTGGCCAAATAGGTTAAATAGTTGTCTAAGATCTTTCGCCGTTGCCTCAAAAGCTACATTTCTCACTAGTAATTTTGTAGAACTCCTATCCTTCTCAACCTTTTTCTTTACTTGTTCATCCTTCCTGGCATGACATAATTGCATGATGAGAGCATGTCCATCGAAAACAGTCCCCTGCAAAAGCAAAAAGGTATGAAGGTGAAGGGCAACAATAAATTTAAGTACCAAATAAGATGGAAGGCCCATGTTTTATAATTACCTGTAACTCAGTACAAACAGATATTGCTGTCTCCACAGTATCAAACTCAACAAAACCAAAAACCATGGAAACACTCTTCCCATTTTTAAAGTGCTTTTTTATCTGCATGGGTAAAAATATAAACCCAAGAATAGATTGGATGTATAAAATAATAGTCACATTTATAAGGACTCAGAATAGTACCCTGACACTTGAGATCTTCCCATTCTTCATTTGTTCACTGAAGTGCTTTTTTAAACCATCCTCAGATGTCTTGAAATTCAGGTTCTTGACAAATAGTGATCGTGACTGTAAGGCAGCAGGAAAGAAAGAGAACGATTAATAAAAAAAAAAAAAATAAGCTGGAAGACAAAGCAGCATATCAACAGTAAAATCAATCTATATTCAAGCTAAGCAATATTGTTCAATCCATGATCCCAGTCACCCATGAAACACTACAATAGTTTTTTTTGTAATCAATTAGAGAAAACAAATACAGATCCATTCTTTATCCAAAATCACTAATTGGCAAAATCCTTCTAGGACTGTTCTCATAAAGAGTAGACCCATCACTCTCATGAAGAGCAATCCTTTGTATTTGGGAAACATGCCTTCATTTTCTAGTGGACTTCTTTCACCCTCTAAAGTAATGAATTTGACTTTCTCCGAGAACAATGAAAACACATGCAAGAAGCACTAAATTGGAAACAGTTGGTTTTTCACTCAAATAAACCGAACCCTTCCATCCACACGTGATCAAACAAGGGATCAAAACTTAAAGAGAGTAATACAAGATCTATGGCTTCATTTCATTATATCTTTTTTCCCTTCTCTAACTATTTTTTGCCTATTGTAACTTCCCCTTCATTCCTCATTATGCACTCCTACCAAAGCGAGAAAATTATCTCGACAAAAAAACGTAAAATTTTAGCTGGAATATACTCATTGAAGTTTCAACAATCCTACTATGTGAGCAATGATGCATTACTCGTCAAATGATTTGAGGCACCCAAACAGATGATCCAATTTAATAATCTTCGACTCTCAGCTTGTACACTAGTGAAGGAAATTCCACCAGAAAAAAATTTGGTCTGATGACTATTGGGACTCTGAACTGCCAAAAAGCTGTTTTCAGCTATAATCAAATGGGAAAATGGGAAGCTTACCTTTCTTAAAATAATTAATGTTAGCACAGGGTAACATTTGGGTCCATAGAAGTTTCCACAAGTTTGCAATCCAACATTCCTATCTCTTCTAAAATATCTAAAACATATTTTTACAGTGAAATAACAATATCTGTATTTGATTGTGTCACTTTAATGCCCAAAAAATATTTCAATTTTCCTAAGTCTTTAGTCTGAAAGTGACTGTAGAAATGTTGCTTGAGTTGGATATTTTCTTCATGATCATCACCTGTTATAGCAATATCATCAATATATACCACTAGATAAATACATTTGTCATGAGTTGTATGACGATAAAATACAGAGTGATATGCTTTGCTTCTATGCATCCCAAAGTCTTGAACAATAGTGCTAAATCGTCCAAACTATGCATTTGGAGACTGTTTCAAACCATAAAAAGCTTTCTGCAGTCAATAGACTAATCTAGACTCCCCCTGAGCAACAAAACTTAGCAGTTTCTCCATACAAACTTCTTCTGTCAATTCTCCATGTAAGAAGGTATTTTTAATGTCTAGTTGGTGAATATTTCAATGGTGCATTGCAGCAAGAGAAATTAGAAGCCAAACAGAGGCAATCTTGGCAACTAGAGAGAAAGTATCCCCAGAATCAAGGCCAGAAACTTGAGTATATCCTTTGGCAACCAAACGAGCTCTCAAGCGGTTTATCTTGCCATCAAGACTAACTTTCACTGCATAAACCCAACGACACCTAACTACAGACTTTTCAAATGGTAAAGGAAATAGCTCCCTAGTATTATTATCATGAAGAGCGTCCATTTCCTCAACCATAGCCTGTTGCCAACCTGGATGTCCCTGTGCTTTACTAACACTTTTTGGGATAGGCACAATAGATAAATTGAATACAAAGGCATAATATGAAGAAGATAGACGATGGTAACTCAAAAACTTATAAATAGGATAGGGATTACGAGAAGAACAAATACCTTTTTTGATTGCAATAGGTGGTGTGGGTTCCTCGATTTGGGATGTGATCGGTGTTGGAGAAGCTGGAGGCAGAGGAGATGAGTCACTTGGAGTATTTATCTGATCTATACCTATAACAGGATCATCATGAGTATGTATACATCTTCTAGAGTAAACTTGTAATGGTTTAGGAAATGGTGATAGTGTGATTGAAATGGGAAAAATGGGAATTGGAAGAGCTTCTAGTATATCTTTTTGTTTTGTGGTCGGTGAAAAGTAAGGAGATGACTCGAAAAATGTTACATCTATTGAGATAAAATATTTGTTAGTTGTTAGATCATTGCATTTGTAACCTTTATGTAGGCGAGAATATCCTAAGAACACACATTTAATAGCTTTGGGATGAAACATATCCTTACCAGGAGTATGATTATGAACAAAACAAGTGCACCCAAACACGCGAGTAGAAAGAGGGTAAAATAGTTATCCTGGAAATAAAATAGAATGAGGACTTTGATTTTGCAAAATTGATAAAGGCATTCGATTGATTAGATAGCATGCAGTTAGGACATCATCTCCCCAAAAATGAAGTGGAACATGATGATAGATAAGCATAGTTCAGGTTGTTTCAACGAGGTGTCTATTCTTTCTTTCTACTATCCCATTTTGTTGTAGGGTATATGCACAAGAAGATTGGTGAAGAATTCCCCGAAAAGCCATGAATTCTTGAAAAGGAAGAGATATATTCCCGTGCATTGTCACCGCATAAAACTTTAATTGAAACTCCAAATTGATTCTGAATTTCAACACAAAAGTTTTGAAAAATAGCAAACAACTTATATCTAAATTTTATTAAAAATAACCAAGTATAACGAGAATAGTCATCAATGAAAGTAATAAAATACTGAAAACCCAAGTTTGTACTGACACGGCTTGGACCCCATATATAAAAAATGAACAATGTCAAATATAAAAGAAGCTTTATTATTTAATCTTTTAGGAAAAGAACTACGAGTATGTTTCCTAAGCTGACATGACTCGCATTTAATGGAAGACAATTTTGAAATACTAGGAACCATCTTCTGAAATTTGGAGAGACTAAGATGACCCACGTGATTATGGAGAAGATCAACTGAAGGAGCAGAGGTAAAGGAGGTAGATGTTATAAGACAAGTAAAATAGTATAATCCATTCGACTCATGCCCTTCGCCAATCATCTTCCCCGTACTCTGGTCCTGCATAGAAATAAAATAAGAATTAAAGATGACTACAGTTAAGTTGTTTGAAAAGTTTACTAATGGAACTTAAATTGTAGGGACATTCTGGTGCGTATAAGACAAAAACTAAATGAATAAAAAAGACATGTTTACTTTCTCCTACTCCTTTGATCAATGTTTAAGATCCATTAGCCAAGGTAACTATAGATGGAATAGATAGAGAGTGGAGAGTAGAGAAAAGGTTTTTATTACTAGAGATATGGTCAGAGGCACCGGAATTAAAGATCTAAGATTCACTGGATGAAGATTGTATTAGGCAAGCAAAAAAATTAACAGGTTGAGCAATAGAGACCATAGAAGAAGATGACTACTGTTTCGATACTTGATACCTTAAATATTCATCATAATCATCACCAGTCAATGTAGCTGAATCAGACCCTTTAGTTTGTGTAGTTGGTAGAGGTAGGATCTCATCTTCTTGAATCATATAAGCAGTAAATCAACTAGACTGAGTATTCCTTGATGGTTGACCATGAAGGGCTCAACAAGTGTCACGCGTGTGTCCCTCCTTATCGCAATAAGTACAATGAAATTTGGAGCATTTCCCTTTTCTATTATCTCCTTGCTGGCTATGTTTCTGTATGGTTAGTACAGATGACTCAGTTTCAGTTTTGGTTGAGGAGATATGAAGTAATCGAGCAAATACTTCCTCTAGAGTAGGAATGATTGGACTTGCAAAGATTTGATCTCATACCGAAGCCCTATCTAAGTTATCACCATAAAAAATTTGTCTCGCTGGGCTTCCTACTTACTAATGCTTTCAGAAAAAGGCATGAGAGAATTAAATTCATCTTTCAACGTTTTAATTTGGCCTAGATAACTAGCCATATCCTAAAACCTTTGCTGCAAATGGATAAGGTCAAACATAACTTTATAAATACATTGAATACCATTAGTATATAGTGTCTTAGCCTTAGTCCAAACTTTGTAACGTGTTTTGCAAAACTGAAAAATGGTCAAAATTTTGGCTCCAAAGAAAGCCACAATAAATTGCATAATTGCGCATCAATTTTAATCCATACAGCCCTAGTCTTTTCATCAATCTCAATGGCATTTTTTTCTAATTGATCACTATATCCTTGTCCCATAAACCACAATTCAACAAACGCCGCCTATGAAATATAATTATCACTGCCTTATAGTTTAATAGTAGTGATAGCTAGAAAATTAGAAATAGATGAGGTAAAGGGTTTGAGAGCACCTGAAATGTTGGCCATTTTTTAAAGGAGCTGAAATACCAGATGCAATAGAGATTGCTTTAGAGGTCAGAAAGTTAGATGAAATCGGAATAGGAAAACGATGTCACCAATAGGAGCAAAAAGGCAGGGCAACTCTTCTGATAAAACGTGCATCACGAGTGGTAGTGAGAAGAGAAAGTGTGCGGACAGAAGTGTATTTAGTGAACAATAGTGAATTTAAAACTAAGTCCTAAACTGCTAAAGTTTCTTTCGGAATTGTTGATTTTGATATCCAGTAATCTTCTATTTTCTTTTATGACTTGATGTTGATATTTTGTCTCATTTATTAATGACAATTCACACTTCTCTTGAATTTATTCTCTAGATTAAATATATTACATCTATATTAAATTTGTTAAGTATAATCAAAATTCAATTCTCACTTATAATTATGATTATTCCAAATGATAATACTATGAAATATAAAGATTCTTCTAATTCTTCTCTTTTTCAGTTACTTAATTGCTACATATGTTGTTAATCACACCCAAATAAGATATTGTTGAAGATTTTGTCTTCTTTTAATTATCATTGCTTTTGTCAGTTTTTTACATGAGACTTGTTCCTAACATGAGAGATAGTATTGACTCTTTCTGTCAACAAGTTATGAATGAAAGAACTCCAAGCATTATTAAAAAGAACTCAAATTTTAGTAGACCCTCCTAAAACTCATATCAAATGTAAATTCATTTGCAAAACTAAAAATTAAAATGCAATATGACTTGTTTAGTATCAGCTCATTGACATATAAATTGAAAAAATTTGTGGTTTCACAAAAAAAAAAAATACATTAACGTATGATGTATTGGTAAAAAGAGAAAAAAATGTATATTTGGAAAATTGTTTGTTCACATAAACATCTATTAGGATATTAATTAATATTCCCAAGAAATTGTTTAGAACAATGCTCAAAGATGCTATTATCATCTCTCTCGCTCTCCCTCTCCACGCTTAGAGCTTAAAGGCATAATTATTTAACAATCTTCATCTAAATCATGAAGTCTTCAGGGCAATTGATTGGGACAAAAGAAATACATAAAAGAAGGAAAATTAAAGGCTGAGAATTATAGACGGATATGTGAAGAACATGGTTAAAAATCTTTAGCATCTAGTGGCTTTCAAGGGTAATCTTAAAAAACTGTACACCATTTAATCGAGAAGACAGCAAGCTAGTCATGCGCTTGAATTCGATTGTTATTTGTAAGTCATTGTCTAAAAACTCTCCTTTCTAGAACAAATGCCAAAAGACAGATAATTCACAAATATTTTCATGTTAAAAGTACAACATTTCTAACAATTACTGATTTTGAGATATTAATAGTTGGCCAATTTAGATTACAGTTAGACTCAGAGATTCTGAAAATTTGAATGAAATAAAAAAAAAAAAAGGTTCTATGCATACTGATTGAAAATATATACCAGAATTCAATGTCTTCATCTCAGCAAAACACCCTAAAAAAGGGAAGAAAGGTTGTGTTATTTAGTTATTGCTGAAAATATTGATGTAGATTAACCATTACGGAGTATTTGGGATTGCTGTTGAGTGTCTTAAAAAAATATTTTGAATTTTTTGTTTTAATTAATTGATTTTTTATTTTTTTATAAATTGTTTTTTCCTAGATATTTTTTGAAAAAACATTTATTTATCTACTTCTACTGAAAACAGCTTTCACAATTCAAAAAAAATTAAAAATACAAATTTTTTTTTTAAAAGGGCTTTTTCAAAACTCAATCCTAAACAATGCCCTAAATATAGTCTGACAGAAAAGCAGGAACCAAATGAAATGTAAATCAACATAGCAATAAGCTTATTAAGCAAATAAGATAACTCCATCAAATGCAGAAGTGTCCTACTTTTTAACTTAAGTTGGAAAAACTTTGGATTCATTTTGATGCTTAAAAGTTAAAACCTTGAAGCAGTGACAAAACCTCTCAGACAAGAGAGTGAACACCCAAACCTAATTTTGAGCAAAAAACTAATAATAAAAAATGTATAATATATCAAAACACTTCTGAACACAAAAATATTATTTGCACATCTTAACTTTAAAAGTCACATAGAGTATATTTGAACTTATAAAAATTATAATATTTGTACCTCTATAGAAACACATGACAATACATTAAAAAAAAAGACCTTATATCCTTAAAAAAATATATTTATATCGTGTTATAATTTTATTCTAATATATAAATGTTACACTTTTTAATAATTTTGGATCATTCAATCTTGAAGACCACCATCAAGGGCAGCTCTAGCTTATGAAGAGTGGGTTCTTGGACTCCACCTTTTTTTAAAAAAAAAAAACATTATATATATATATATATATATATTTTTCAAAAATTTGGTATTATATTATATTTGAATTTTTTTTTCTCCATGTTGAGAGCCTAGGTTTTCTCTATGGCATGAGAGGTTTGCTTGCTTTGTTTCTATCACAATATGGAGAATGATTTTGCAGCCTTGTCCCTTAGTGCTAAGGAAGAAAAAGAGCTCGAACTAGTGGGAGAAGGAGAAGATGTCAATGGAGGCTTTAATGAGTTATGTTTAATGGGACGCTTTCTCACTGATAGAATCATCAAGTTTAACATTATGAAACACAAGTTAGCTAGAACATGGAGGCTAGGGAAAGAGATATTAGTGAATGAGTTATCTTATCAACTTTTTCTTTTCCAATTTTAACATATTCTGGACCTTTAACATATTAAGGATGATGGTCCTTGGAATTTCAACAACCATATACTGATTTTCCATCACTTGCAAAATTGAAAGGTCCCCTCTAGCATGTCTTTACTCCATATCACTGTTTGGGTGCATATTCATGATGTTCCTACGGTTTTATGTCACTTGTTAATAGACAATATTTTATAGGAGAGTATATTGACTATGATGTGACTAATAATGTAGGTTCTTAGCAAAGCTATATGAGAGTTGGGTTAGAATTGATGTGTGGCTGCCATTAAAAAGATGGAAAAATATCAAATTAAAGACTAGGGTTTAGAGCTTAGTGCAATTTAAGTATGAACTTAATTCTTATCTCTACTACTTATGTAGGAAACTTGGCCATACAAATAGGTTTTGTCCTCTTCTTTTTAACAGCAATGGTATTAGTATGAAGAAGGAGTAGGAAGCCTGGATAAAGGTGCTAGCAAGGAAGATAGTGGTCACGGGAGGTGAATGGTGGTTATGGGAAGCAGATGATAGGGATGGCATTTCAAATTTGGAAACTCAGAAGAACAAGGTGGAAAATTATGGAGGTTGATATGGGTAATGGAATTTCAAATGGAGGCAATCCCAAAACTAAAGGGAATGTCTTTGGAAAGGGATCAATCATTGTGCATGTTAACTAAAATGGCTTGGTTTCCTTAAATAATAGTGGGATGGCTGATGTGGACCAAGAAAATGAGGACAACAATGAGGATGTGGAATTAGAGTTGACTGAGAAACGGAAAAGGAAAAGAATTCTGAACGGGTAGGGTTATGCACTTAATAGCAACACTTTGAATGGGTTAGACCAAGTGAAAACTAGGCTTACTAACATTTCAAAAGGCCAAAGTCCAACAAATTCTAACCAGTAAATTTCTATATTTGCCAAGTCTTTTTTAGGGCCTCGCCGGGAGCCATGATAGGCGTTAGTTGGAATTGCCATGGCCTTGGCAACCCACGTGTAGTATTAGCACTTAAGAATTTTATAAAATCTTGTAAGTCAAATATTATTTTTCTTATTAAGACTATTGTGAATGATAATAAAATTGAAGAAAAAGAATGCAGTATTGGTTATTTTGGTTATTTTTGTGTTGATAAAGAAGGGAGACAATATTTTTGTTAACATTATGAGCTATTCTCGTTTTTACATTGACACTCATGTTGTGGATGAGGAAAATCTCTCTTGGTGGTTCACTGGGTACTATGGTCAGCCTAACAGAAACAATATGCACTTATCTTGGAATCTAATACGAATCGTAAAAATATGTCCTCTCTTCCATAGTGTCTTATAGGCAATTGCAATGATTTACTTAGTCCTGATGACAAGAACGGGTCAGTTTCACACCTTGAATGGTTATTCTGTGGTTTTAGAGATGCAACTTATAATTGTGAACTTATTGACATGTCTTTGGAAGGATATAACTTTACTTGGAAAAAGGAAAGGTAACTTTAAATTTTGTTAAAGAGCGCCTTAATCGCTACCCAGTTAGCTCCTCCTAGTATGATCTTTTTCCAAATGCTAAATTGACTGCTTGTTTGCTTCTGTTTCAGACTAATAACCTATTAAGCTCTCTACAAAACCTATAGTGCTCTAAAAGTCAACTTACAAATTCAAATTTGAGAATGTTTGGCTTTATGAGAGTTCGTTTTGGGATATGGTAACCCAGAATTGGTCCAGCTCCAATGCAAGTACTATTATGGAGAAAATTAGGCCATGTTCTACAGCTCTATTGACATGGGGGAATGAGTTCAGAAGGCAATTACATTCAAAGATCTAAAAAAATAAAGGTTGATCTCACTATTGCCATTAAAGCAAATAATCTGGAAGTTGCTGCAAAGATGGGTAAGCAACGGGTTTTACTTAATTTTCTCCTTGCTCAAGAGGAGGATTATTGGAAACAATGCTCCAAAAGGTTTAAGTTGAAGGGTAGTGGTCAGAATAGTAAGTTCTTCCATGCCATAGCTTTCGATAGGAAGAAAAGGAATAAGATCAGTAAGTTGCAGTTAGAGGATGGCTCAGTTGTGACTGAGCAAAGGGATATCGAGCAAGCTATTTATGATTATTTCAATAAAATTTTTATCGTTGACAACCAATATATTGAGGATGATTTGTTTTTGCATAATGTGTCGTAGATTATGTGAACAATAGGTTAGAAGCTCTTTTCACCTTTGATGATTTTAGAACTGTTGTGTTTCAAATGCACCCTGAGAATTCTCCTAGTCCGGATAGCCTTAACCAACATTTTTTAACATTTTTGGCTCACAAAAGGTATGGACATCTCTGTTGCTTGCTCGAATTGGATGAATGATTGTTCCTTCCCTACAGAGCTTAGTAACACTACTATATATTGTTCTTATTCCTAAAGTAGATAATGCTCAGTCTATGAAGGATTTGAGACCTATCTCATTATGTAACTTGTTATATAATATCATTGCATAAGTGTTAGCTAATAGGTTGAAAATTGTCCTATCTATTCTCATCTCAGAAGAGCAATCTGTTTTCATGCTTAGTAGATTCATTCTTGATAATGTAGTGGTGGCATTTGAACTCATTCATAGGATGCGCTATAATACTAAAGGAAAATAAGTGACATGGCTTTCAAAGTTGACATTAGCATGGTCTATGATTGGGTTAAATGGAGCTATCTTAAATCTATTATGACTCATTCAGGTTTTTGTTCTTAATGGATTGACTGGGTCATGCTTTATGCAACTTCTGTTAGATACTATGTTGCGGTTAATGGCGAAGATATTAGTCCTCTTCTTCCTGGCAAAGGTCTCCATTAAGGTTGCCCCTTGCCTCCCTACTTGTTTACTCTTTATGTAGAAGTCCTTTCCAATCAACGGTCACTCACCTTCTCTTTGCTGATGATGGCTTTCTCTTTTTTCGAGCTAATGTAATTTAATGCCATATTATCAAACAGATCTTGATTAGATATGAGGTAGTTTCTGGATAAGTTGCGAACCTTCAAAAGTCAAGTATTTTCTTCATTCATAATATTGCTTCAAACTTAAAATATGAGATTAAAACTGTTCTTGGAGTGTCAAATCCTCTTAATACAGGAAGGTATTTGGGGTTACCATCCCTTATAGGCTGCAATAAAAAAAGCTATTTTTGGTTTCTTAAGAGATCATCTTTAGAGGAAAATGTTTGGCTGGCACAACAAGCTTCCTTCACAAGTAGGTAAAGTTCTTTTAAAGGCAGTAGCTCAATCCATTCCTTCTTATATCATAAGCACATTTCTCTTGCCTATCTCTAAGGAGCTCTAGAGAATGATGAACTCCTTTTGGTGGGTTTAAAAAATAATAGGAAGAAATAAATCCATTGGGTAGCTGTGTAGGTGAAAGGAAGTAGGTGGTATGGGTTTCGTCAGCTATGATCCTTCAATATGGCTCTTTTAGGTAAATAGGCTTGGAATTTTGTTATCAATCCGAATGCTTTTGTTAGTAGAATCATCAAAGCTAAATATAATCCAATAGGGCATTTCTTGATAGCTCTAATGGGTTCTATTAGAGAAGTGCTCTAAAAGCACTTATTTTCATTTGATTAATAAAAGGCATTTTCATTAATTTGGTATTCATTTGATATATGAATTAATAGTGATCTTAAATCAATTAATGAAGTCCTTGATACATAACATAGCATGAAGGAAATCACGATGAGATCATGATAATGAGATTCTTATCTAAATTATCCCTAGTCATGGGATTAATGAGATGAGACATTATTAATCCGGATAGACTAGCACATGTTATATTCCTTGATTGGATTAAGTAGTAGATTTCATAATCTATAAGCATGAGATGTTTAGAGTTAACATATGGATACTTGCTAAGAGTAGTCAAGTACATTGGATGACCTTCTATGAGACAATCATATGGATATTCTATTCAAATGTCAATGATAGTCTCATCATAGTAATGGTGAAAGTATCCTTGGACTTGAGGTACTCAAGGCTATCTTGGATACTGTTTATGTACTTTGACTCTATTCCTTGTTACCTCATAGAGATTGCTCATAGGGTAGTGATTAGGTACATCTTGAGGTAGTTGAAGATAATTGGATAGCCAACAAAGGATTCACCACTCTAAATAGAGGGAATGTATACCCATGGCTACTTATCGGGATATTACTCGAGAATCTTTGGCCAGAGTAGAAATATCATGAAGATTATCTTTAGTGACATGTCTAATAGAGTAATTAGTCTCGAGGACAAGATCCAATATCACTTGGGTTAGGTGTGACGTAGTCAGTCTAGCCGAAATATCATGAAGATGGTCTTTAGTGGCATGTCTAATAGAGTAATTAGTCTCGAGGATAAGATCTAATATCACTTGAGCTAGGTGTGACGTAGTAAGTCTAGCGGGAGTTGACACATTATCCATACTCTGAACCGAATAGGGTCTAGAATGGTAAAATGATAAATTGCATAGAAATTGTCTATGGAAAGGTACATAGTCAAACCACTGACTTTCCAGTTAATTGGGGGTCATGATGTGTTGCTAGATACCGCTCATGACTTTCTTAAATTATTTGATGATAGGGTGGTGATTGGGTACATTTTGAGGTATTTTAAGGCAATTGGGTAGCCAAGAAAGGATTCACCACTCTGAATAGAGGGAATGTATACCCATGGCCACTTGTCGGGACATTACTCGGAAATCTGTGGCCAAAGTGGAAATATCATGAAGATGGTTTTTAATGACATGTCAAATAGAGTTATTAGTCTCGAGGACAAGATCCAATATCACTTGGGCTAGGTGTGACGTAGTCAGTTTAGTGGGAGTTGACACATTGTCCATACTATGAACCAAATAAGGTCTAGAATGGTGAAAAGATAAATTACACAGAAATTGTCTTGGAAAGATACATAGTCAAACCACTGATTTTCCGGTCAATTGGGGGTCATGATGTGTTGCTAGATACCGCTCATAACTTGCTTAAATTATTTGATGATTTAGAGGTCAACATAACCAGGAATCTAATGGGTCACACGCATCGGATATGTGAAGAATAAGTAAAATAGCTTTAGATGAGATCCAAAAATATGAGAGAATTATTTTATATCGGATCGCGATAAGATCGAGGGGAAAAATTACTCGGGAGAGGTGATGGACCCGCTAGCCTAGTAGGCTAGCTAGGCTTGCTCAGCAGGCTGAAGCGGCGCTCGCAGTAGCTTGCAAATCACGTTAAATTGGCCAAAATGACTATTTTCTCCTCTCTTTAATTTTGATCTATGAATCTGATTTTCTTTTAGATCTAAAAGATAGAAAATAGACAAGGAAAAATTTTTGAAAGAAGAAAAATTTTTGGAAGCAAAAAAAAAATTAAAGAGTTTAATTTTTCCTCTAAAAAAAGCATACTCATTGCTAGCACTTTGAGGTGTGTTCAAGCTAATTCATTATTCGTTTCATCCAATCATTTTCGTGTGGATATTGTTAGAGAAAATCCGAGAATGGATTATTGTGGTTTGTTACAACCCAACAAGGTGAGAAGCTGAAGAAAAATCAATAAATTATAAAGGTATAATTTTTGAATTTTCCTTTTATTAAATTAGTTTTAATTGGGCTAAACCGATTCTTTTGTGTCAGGTTTTGAAAAATTTTAAATTCCATTGCTTAACATGTATATGATACACGCTCAAAACCCTTCATTGGTATCAGAGCTCCCTTGTGCCCATTAAAATTAATTTTAATTTAAGGTGCAATTGGATTGCACAGTTTTAATGATTTTAGATCTTTTAGTTTGTAAAATTGAAATTAATTTGTAAAATTTTTTTTACATATTTTTCTTTCTATGATTTGATCATGAGATGATTGAGGATGATTATATTGATTGAAAAATAGTTCGAATATGATTTAAATAATTAATTTCAAATTTTTTACAAAATTGCTGAAAATCGCATTGTTGATGAACATGTGATGTTGTTTGGCTTAATTATTTGAGCTGTTCATATTTTTCTTATAATTTGATTATTGAAAAATTATTTAGACATATTGAGAATGTTTTTATGCTTCTGGAAGTGTCCAATAATTAAATAAAAATTGTTTTAATTAATTTTTCAAACAAACACCTAAACGGGGCTGTTTTGTTTGAATATTTTTTGTATGTGAATATTTCACTTCTAGCACCTTGAAATAATTTTTTTGTGATTAAAAATATGTTATTTTGATGTTAAATAAAAGCTAAAATTAACTTGCTCAAATTTAAATTTCCAAATTAATTCTAGACAGTAAATGGGTCATTTTGAGTTTCTTATATATTGGTTCGTTTGTCTTGATGATTTTGGAGTGTGCCAAAATTATTTTGATGGACTTGAGTTGATCTAAAGATGCTTAAAATGATGATTTGAGGTTCAGAAAATTTTTTGGAAATTAATTTTGAATTAATTTAAATTGAGCAAATATAATATCTAGTATGACAAGAAAATGGCATGTATATTAAAATTAAATTGTTGAATTTTTGACATCATAATAATTTGATTTTAAGGTGAATTTAATTTTGAATTAATTTTGGAAACATGAAATTTAATTTTATTTGATAATTTATTAAATTCCACATTAAATGACATACAAAATTAAATTGATTGAAACAACAAAAATAAGTAATTTCGGTTCAAGTGTTGAATCGACTTTCAAATTTGCAATCTAAAATTATCACTATTTATTTTATTTACTTTTATGCATTAGGGAATGCATGCTAGGGGTATATGAATGGCATGATGGATGATTATGGACATAGGTCCAATGTGATTGAACATGTACGATTTTTGTTTTATGGTAAATAGGGTATGTGTATCCTTGCCTATCTTTTCTTTCTCATGTATTTCTTTTCACATCTTACTCCCCTCAAATATAAATTGAGGTTTTCTATATTTGAAATATGTAATTAGATTACATAAGATTATGATAGAATGGAGATATAAAGGAGAAGGAAGCAAAGGAGATGGTGTCATAAACAAGAAGACTTAGAAGTAGGAATTTGATTTCTATTTTTGGGTTGTAATTCATGCATATAACTAGATAAGACTTAGTCAATCTCTTTTTGGCTCAAGAGATTGACTTTAGTATGTTCATAATCATGCCTTATAGTTAATGTAACTATTTTTATATATCTATGCGATGAATATATGATATATAAAAGCATGCAATAATAACATGATGAGACTAATTTAACGAAATCTTTCACTAAATAAACAATTATGTCTTACGCCTTCCATTAATGTGGGGAGAACTAGAGTTTTCTAGAGTTAGAGTTAGAGTTGTTGAGTTGCCTCAAGCTCACTCTATAAGAATATGTTCGAACCATTGAAACTAGATTTCATGATTAATTGGTTGAACTTAACCAATATCATTGATTTGTTGGATTTGCGCCAAGGGAATGAGTATTGGAGGCGAAATTGGATAAGTGTACATGAGATGTGCACATATCAATAGTTGATAGCCAAATGTGTGTGCACACATCAATTAGTTGATAACACAAGATTCGATAGTTGCATGGAAATGTAATTGGTATGGATCAGATACCTACCAACTAAAGAATGGTTTGTTGAGTTACCTCAAGATCATTCTTAGCAAATTGGATATCAACCCACTAGGAGAACTTCTATAAAGGTTCTTTCGGGTTCATAGTAAGGGCTTTGGACTTGCAATAAAATAGTGGGAGTTATAATACAATTTATTAAAGACCTACTAATCATGCATTTTCTTGTACATTCTAACATGCTCTTTTTACATTTAGGTTGTTAGAATCAACATCATGTCTACAAGTGTGAATTTGCAATCTTTAATGGAAACAAACAAATTGGCTGGACCTAATTTCCTATACTGGCTTAGGAATTTGAGAATAGTTCTCAAATCTAAAAAAATAAGCTATGTCTTGGATGAGCCACTTCCCAATTCCCCTACTGCTGATGCTTTTGAAGAGGTTTAGAAGGTTTACAAGAAGCATCTCGATTATAGTGGGATGACAAGTTGTATTATGCATGCTACTATGTCATCAGAGTTACAAAAGCAGCATGAGGCTATGGATACTAACACCATGGTCTATCATCTTAGGGAGCTTTTTGACGACCAAGCACGATCCGAAAGGTTTGAGATCTCTAAGTCACTCTTACGCTCCAAGATAATTGAGGAGACATCTCCAGTGCAATATGCTCTGAAGATGAATAGCTATATGGAGAGGTTGGCCTCCTTTGAATTTGTGATGGACTATGAATTAAGTATAGACTTAATTCTCAATGGTTTGACCAATAGTTATGTGCATTTTGTTCTTAACTATAGGATGAACTATAATTCCACCACTATTCCTGAGCTAATCAACATGCTCAAGACAACTGAGTCATCTGTTAAAAAGGACAGTAAGGCTGTGATGCTAATAAACTCTTCTAGTTATAAGAAGAAGAACAAGAAGAAGTTTAAGGGAGGCTTGGTTAAGAAAAAGGCCAAAGAGACTGCCCCAAAAGAGACTTGCTTCCATTGTGGCAAGGATGGCCATTGGAAGAGGAACTGTAAGGCTTACTTGGAGTCCTTGAAGAAGAAGGCATCTGATGCCCCATCTACTTCAGGTATTTATGTCATTGAGGTTAATACTGTTTCTAATAATAATATATATGTATTAGATACCGATTGTGTTAGAGATGTGCCCAAAAGGCAATCGCCTCAGGCACTTAGTGTACACATTCATAAAGGCATTCTTTCATTATATTAGTATTCATTTGCATATTAATTGATATAGATCTTAAACTAATTAATGAAAGTCCATGATATGAAACATAGCATGAAGGAAATCATGATGGGATTATGATAATGAGATTCCTATCATGTGTAATTATGTTAGTATCTAAATTATCCCTAGTCATAGGATCAACAAGATG
>CATIWF010035597.1:0-29130 GCA_949630135.1 Balakata baccata
AACCTCATAAATTCGGGAAATATTTCCTTTTCCTAAAATATAAGAAATTTAAATAATCCATTAATTTTTTGACATATTCACGGTGATTAATCAAGACAATAACCTCACTATCAATAGAATTAAGAATCTGCAAAAATAACCGAGCATCCTCCCTCAACCATGTTTATCTAGATTCATTTTTAGGTGGATTGTCAGTCATATGTTGGTCTTTTTTAATATTCCGTAAATAAAGATGAATCGTCTTGCTCCAATCCATATAATTAGAGCCATTGAGTTTGTATTCCGTCATTTTAGACATTACCGGAATCACATCAGAAACACTAATTGTCCTTTTGTCAGCCATAACTCACATAAAAGAAATAATCCCAATAAAACAGAAGTAACAAATCACAACCAGAATCTACAGATCCGAAAAGTGAGTAAAGAGAACTTGGTTTCAAGTGAGTAGCAAAACCAAGAGAGAAACCTTAACCAAGCCTGGAAAGATGTTGTATAGATAGAGGCGAGTCAAACGACGGTGATAACAGAAGATCGCTCCAAGTGGATGACCCAATTTCGGAACCTTAATCTATCAAATTGACAAATAACCCAAATCTTGAAAAATATGTTCCAGATTCAAATCTCACTCTCTAATGCTCTGATACCATGTAAAAATAGAGATATGAGAATATATTTCTTGTGTTTATTACTATAAACTTTACATATTTATATACAAAGATGGAATGCTAATAAGACAGCTATACTAATTAGGATACTATTCTAATTAGGATGTTTACAACCACTAATTAGGAGATTATCTAATTATGATATTTGCTACCACTAATTATGTGATTATCTAATTAGGATATTATATTCTGTAACACTAACCAATGTCTCTTAGGTAACATGTGTCCATTCTCATTCATATCATTGTTGTGATATTGATTACTATTTTTTTTTGTCTGATCTAGTGTAGAACTCATTCTCTTGGTTAATGATCAATATGCATGATTTATATGATGTTCACATCCCGGTACATTTTAATTGTTTCAACTACCATTTTTGTAGGGTTATAGAGGTTAAAATTATAACTTTTCATCTCTCTCAACCAAATGTCATTTATGCAATGAAATGTCAAGCCAACTGTCATTTACCTCCAAAAATGGAAGAAAATCTTCTTACAGAAGAACATGTATTAGAATTAAGCAGCGTAACAAAGACCCAATATTTATAATTTTAAATAGTCTTTAAAACAATATTAAAAATGTGAAATTATCCTTTTCATTTGTTTAAAAAAGCAAGGCGTGGCTTGTAGTCCAATTGATGACTCATTTCTATTATTGTTGGAAAAGAAAAAAAAATAATGCTAGCATCAGTCACATGGGTATGGCAAAAAGATATTTTCCTTTTCTCTTAAATTATTTCTTCACTCGCTTCATTGAAATACCCTTACTTTTGGACTTGTTATTAACAAATATTCTACGGTGTGGAAATTATGGATGCTGTACATCAGATATTGGATTCTATGTCATTTCTCCTATCCCTTAAGAAGTCCTTATCACTAGGACAAATTTGTTTTCCCAAAGCTCTTTCCTTTGAGCTAGAACACCTAACTTGGTTCTGGAATTTATTATAGTCAGAAAGAACTAACCATGCGCATCTGGGAATTATGCCATTCCATTTGTATTTTCTAGTGACAACTACATTCAAACTTTTGTTGCATTTGGTCTCTTCTGCAGAAAGTAAACAGTAATATACATATTCACAAATGTCTTCGCTTATCATATATTACCTAGCACTTGGGTAGGTGCACACCTTTTATTGCAATATGTAAATATATAAAAGCTTTAAGAATCATTTTACACCTCTGGTACATGCTTTTTATCTTATTATAGTTGAGTGAGATGCTATAATTTTTAGTTATAATCTCATTTTTCCCAAGTGTAACACCATATCTTTACCCACAACTATAGAAGGTTGTACTTCAAGGTTTGAATGTGTTCCTTCATTTGCTCTCTATTTGCAGATTGGTGAATGACAGCCTCAACTTGTTTGCAGCAATTGATTTAACTCTTCTAAAAAAAAAATAAGAAAATAGAAAAACTGAATATCTTCTTTTATTAAGGTCTAGGTGAAAAATATTTTTTATTTTCTGATATTGATAATGAATTTGCTATCTTTTGAAAAATATGGGAGGAAGAGACAACATAAGATATTTGTTTTGAAAAGCGAAGGAAATTGTTAAAAAAGATTTTGCATCCCTATATTACTGATCATGTTGTAAGAATATACTTCTCCTATTCAATATGGAGGATTATTCTTTTCTAATATTTTCAGAAAACTTAGCAGTTCCTTCAAAATGCTTATGATGCAGGGATGACTTCAAATGATAAACATAGGAAGGAAAACCTTTTGCTTTTATTTGTTATCAAGGTTTGTTCTGTTGCTTTGATACAATGTTTTGTGGGATCTGATGTGCTGAGGTGGAGGTCTTTTTATGCAACCCAAGATGATGTGTGGAAAGCTCATTATCATGAGGTCTTTGATCATAGATCTCGTGAGGCTTTATGCTGTTTGGGATGTATAGAGTACTTGTAGGTTTCTATGTGTTTGGTTAATGTTTCAGAGTTGACTGTATACACTCTTAATTGTAAATTTTCTCAATTTGTTTAGGCAAGTGTCCGAGGAAGATGAAGTGTACTCAGTTGCACGATTATTAGGTGTCTTGTTACTTATTGTGCATCGGCCACTGGACATTTGGAACTCCTGGCTGGTTTGTATTGGTTAGCTTTGCAAATATTTTTATATTTTGCTTAGATATCTATTATTGTACAATAAAATAGCAATTACTAGAATAAAATTAATTGTTCTTACTGGCTGTATTAATATTTTCTTTTTGTGGCCTTTTTTGTTTTTTGTTTCTTACATTTACTTTCAAGTTGCTTACAACTCAACCCCATATATATGTAATGCTAATTTATAGTTAGGATTAGTTATATGTAGAATGGCAATGGGGTTGACTAGGACAGATATCCTATTTTACTTTTCTTTTTTCAAATTATTACTGATTATTGTGTATAAATCTGAATGCTATTAGAATGTCATATATGACAAAATCTCAGATTGGTCAAGTAGGAGCTCTAATGTTGTTTATATTGCTCTAATTGAGCTTTATGTATGTTAAAATTCTCCATTTGTTATTATGTTCTTACTTAGCTTTGTATCTTTAGGAAGAAGGCTAAGTGAATAAAAAGCATACCTGTCCAATCTTTTCTTTTTCTTTTTCACTAATTTCTCCATACATTACAGTATTTGTTTATCATTGCACCCAGTTCATTGCTCAATGGATTATATTATCAGGTGTAGCTCTGTTGCAGAGGCGTAGCACATCCCCTAAATCTTATGGAGTAATTGAGGCACCCAAAGAATTGATTCAGGAGGCCTTTGATTTTCTTAAATTTGCTGAAGCTGCATATACAGTACTGTGATAGAACTATTACAATCTTAATCAACATTTTTCTTTGTTCTTCCTTGAATTATTTTTTATGTTTTATAAAAGCTGATACATATTTCAGGGTCCATTACTTAATCTTGGGAGACACAGTGTCTTTTTCCCTTGTGCATGAATCTACAGACAAGGGATTTTGAATCCATGGACTCGTAGCAGGTTATCTATCCATGAATTGAATTGGTGATGTTTCATATATCGATATTATTCATATGGGTGAGGGTGAATTAAGTTTTTTTGAAGTCAGTGATAAATTTTAAGTTTATAGGAGAGGTTAGTGAGAGTAGAAAGAAAAGTGAGACACAAGATTTGTATAGGTTAGCCAACCCAGCCTTGGTCCTCTCGCTTAAGACCCTTTTTTTTAATTTTTTTTTGGAGTTCTGGCACCGTTAAATTCCCTTACAGGTGTAAATCAAATCCTGAAAATTTTTACTGTTTTGGTTGTATCCCCACAACCTGCAAACTCGGTAACACTTGATAAACTGAAGTATTGTGTCAATTGATAATTATTCAGATGTCACAATGCCATGCAAAAGATATTGGAAGCTCAAAACAGCAAAAATCTTCCTGATGAAGCTCATATTGTATGAGTTCATTGCAGTCGATTCTGAGTGCAGCATTAACTTGATGTCAGCCATTCTGATGTGGAGATTGAATATGTACAATCTAGTTAGGTAGTCCAAAGTAAAGAAGCTAACTGAGATCCATAAGTGGCCATCATGAGTCATGAACACCCATCGTCCAACCAGAATAAAAAAGAAGCATTGCTATATATAAAATTGTACTGCAGATTTTGTTTAATAGTCTAACTTATTCAAATTTAAGCTCTTGTTGTCTGGGCCATTCTCTTGGAAAAATGGTCAAAATTATGAAAATCCCCTCTTATCTACTTTTGGATTTGACATTGAATAGCAATTCTTTCAGTCTAGTACACCTAAAAAGCTATCCTTTCTATTCATACTTAGTATTCTTATTGCATCTCCTACAACCTCAACTCTCTCTAATCCAAAGTACAGCCATCAGCTTCTGCAACCAAAAAACCTAGTCTTGCAGTATTTTATTTTTGATGTCCGTGGGATCTCCAAGCCTCAACTCACCCCCAACCTTTGATCCTCAAAATAGTCTTCCAAAGTTGAATGCATATTAAATATGAATGTTATCTGTGCCATGTTAGGTTTGCAGCTGCCTTGGCAACTCAGATATGCAGAGCGAATGTTGCTAAGATGGGATTCCCAGAAAAGTGATCCTTGGGTTAACAGGACCAGGTTGTAATTTTTTTTTTTTTTTTTAATGTTTGAAATTGTTCCCTGTAAACTTCTAAATATGTCCTTGTTTAACTTCTGCACTAAGCTTAACTCCATTATTGCTTGTTGTAGAACAGATCTCTTTGCATCTCTAGCTGAATATTTTGTCCTCCTCTCTTGGATAGTTAGATAAGCTTATATGTTTGCATGTTCGTTTTGTTGTGATATATTTTCCTTTTATTACTTCAAAAATAAAATACTGATTGCTCATGATTGTTTAAATGTGTAAAGCAACTCTGGATCATAAGAATGGTTTTTGAAGCTTTCTCATGGTAGTACAGAATTATACTACATACGGGATTATTTGCATAATTGATGGTATATTATCTCCCAGGACTTGTTAACCCTTAAAAATGGGTTTAAATTTTTAATACAAAAGGTATATAATTATTTTTCATCAATTTAGTAGCACAAAGTTTTATTTATTTTACTGTATTTATCTTTTTTATTGATGTGATGATAATTATTCATATTATAAAATGATTGTGAGATTTGAGTCAATAGTTCTAGAGTGCTCTGGAAAATTTTGAAATTATTGAATTCAACCCCTAGGTTAAGAATTCAAACTGATGTTTTATATTATTATGTTTGAATGTGTTTCCGTTTACCTTCCAATGCTACCACGTTTAAAACTTTAATATTGGGCTGAAATCATAGGTGGTCTCTCCAAATTGTCTCCTCAACTGTTTTTTTTTTTTTTGTTATATTTGTGAACGTTATTTTTTGGATCATATTGCCACCTTAAAAAAATTGAAAAACGATATATTGTGCTACAATTTTCTGATGTGACATTTGGAATATAAATTAATAAAAATTACTGTCATGTCAGCTAATTGTGACAAAATGTCATTTTTTAAATTTCATAGATGACAATATGGCCTAAAAATCAACGAGGGAGAGCAATACGGAAAAACAGACAAATTAAAAGTATCGCAAATGGTTTATGCCTCAATATTGTAAAAGGGAAAGGAAAACGTTTTTTTTGCTGTCTCTTAGTGTTTTTTTTTCTGTTTTAACACATTAGAATTTTTACTCCTAACTACGTATGAGAAATAACGAACAGGTTTTTAGTGATAAGTGGGTTGAGAATGTGAATAAGGTTAGTTGCTCTTATCAGTTGGATGGGTGTGAAGTGAACTGGAGACACAGTACTGTTTCGAAGTCGTATGTTGGAACCGACCCTTGTATTTTCTGCTTTTGTTTCTTGCAAATGATAATTTCCATTGTTTCCTTGGTGCTTATACAGGACAAAAGGAGTTTGGTTCTTGTCCCTTTACTCTTAGACTTACTGTGAGACCACTTGTCATATCTTGCTCTTTTGTTTAACCGAGACTACACATTTTTTGTTCCTATTTGCCACCCAAATTAAATGTTGTAATTAGATGAAACATAAAATATTTAAAGGGGTTTATCAGTAATTAGACCCATAAGTGGGCAATGATTAAGGGTAGAAATCCCATGAGAAAACATGTAATAAACTGCCCGCTTACCCTGCAACCCAATTGGGAGAAAATGTTGAACAGAAAAGGGCATTTTACTATTGGGTTCAGATTTTGTAGTGAAATAAGGCAAGACTACAAACACTTGAAAAATCAATGTTGTCATCCTAAATTCCTAAAGCCCAACATGTTTCTGTTGGCTTGATGGCTTCCCAATTTGAATCAAACTTTCTTGCAAAGCATTCAATTGCTTCTTCTAAGAAAAAGCAGAAAGATCAGCCTCTAACAAAGTTTATTTATTTTTTTAATCTGAAAAAAGAAGGTAATTAGCAAGGCTAGATACAATGAAGAATTAGACCATTTACATGAATTGTTCCATTCGAGGAATGGATGGAATTCAAGTTTGAAGAGACTTTGGGCTAGATATTCAAAAAGAGAGCATGACCAAAACTTTGAAATTGAAAGAACTTAAAACTAGTGACAGAAACTTGGATTCCAAGTTTTACTTTGGTATTTTTAATTTCTTTTCTAGTAAATACTTACTTTGCAAGCATGCTATAGAAAAGACAATTATCAAAATGAAAAGATTTTATGCTATGCAAAGATTTTGTCAATCAAACTTTGTTCTGATTGTAATTTTCGTTGAAGTTTATATATAGTTTCACTTTCAAGTTTCTCCATCGACATCTTACCCTTTCCTTTAGATCTTAAAAAAAAAAAAAAAAGTCTTAGGTGACCACCAGTGGCAGACTTAAAGGGAGTGAGCATCTAGGGTTGAAGCCTCCTACTTAAAAAAAAAAAAATGGTTTAGATTTTTTGTCTATGACATATGCAATTCTCATTTTGAAGTTGACTAGCTACGAATATGTCGTCTGAAATTTAATATTTTGGTTGTCAATGACTCATGCAATTCTCAATGTTAGATATTTTAAATTTTAATTTTACTTATGTTTAGATATAATAATTATTTAACATATTTATTATATTGTTTTATTATACAGTATGGATTGCTAAAACAATTTTTTTAGAACCTTGATAGAATAAAATTTTAAATTTGTGATTAATGAAAGTATTTAAGTTTGGTTCCCTACTCTGAAGGCGACTTTGGTTATGGCCTAACATGGGAATAAAATGTTTACATGTTGCCTAACTTTGCATGCTCATCTCTTTATTGCCACCACATATTTTGACAACTTGATAGCTTTAACGTTTTGAATTTTAGTTGAATCACTTTCAACGAGTTATCATTATCTCCCTTATTTTTCTTTTTCTGGTTACATGCATCATGTAATTAATTGAATTGTGAATATTTAAACTCTTAATTACCTATATTACTAATCTAATCATTATGCTTATATATGGTGAACTAGAAATTAATTACATGTCTCAAAAATATATGCTTGTTCATTTTTTCATACATCAAAAAATTAAATTTAATTAATATTCTTGGAATTTATGCATTTTTCCTAATATATCTTTACATTAGTTTTTGATAATTCATATTCCTTGATACACAAAAACACATTAATTATAGGCTAAATTACCAAAACCTGAACTTTTAGGCTTGTGTAAAAACTAATATGTACTTTTATTTTTTTCAATTAAATGAACAAATTTTTAATATTTTATCAATTTAGACATTTCATTTAATTTGGTAGAAAAAATTGCTGACTTATCTGAACTTTTTGACGATATTTTTTTTGCTGACTAAATAATTGACACATCAATATTTTATAAGTATTTTATTTACTCACAGATAATATTATATAAATATTTCAATAATAATGACATTGACTAAGCAGTTTTTTAATCAGAAAGTTCAAACACGTCAATAATTCTTTCTACCAAATTGGATGGAATATCTAAATTGATAAAATATCAAAAGTTTGATCATTTAATTGAAAGTAAATATTAATTTTAATACAATCCTAAAAGTTCATAATTTTTTTGGCAATTTAGCCTTTAATTATATATATGAATAATAAAGAATTCACACATTAATTATATTTTTTAAAGAAGAAGTAGCTATTAATTGGATAGATAAAAATAAAATAAAATGTCTTTATTTTTCTTTGAAACATAAGAAATGTTGATATTTTAAAAAAAAAACCTTTACTTATAATTAGACCGAATCATTAGTAAATCAAACTACTAACTCATTAGAAGAAAGAAAATATCTAAATATATGAGTTGTAAAAAGTGTTTTTATATCAATACACTGACCACTTTGTTGGCCCTTAATAGATATTTCAAATTAAGCCTTTGCCAAGGTAGCAACCGAGCTTTCCCATTCCCAATAAAGCATATACATTAAGATATTTTCTCTTTTGTGATGGGTAAAGTAGATTTAAGGTATATGTTTGGTTTACTATTGGTCGTTTGCTGTCGTCAATGATCAGTAGTGATGATCAGTTACTAGCAGTTAGTGGTGGCGATCAGCTGTAACAGTCAACTATTTGTAAAATAATTATTATGTTATTAATGAGATATATATATATATATATATACACTTTTTTTTTTAATAGCCGTAGTCTTTTAGTTTGTTTCACACTTTTTGTTCAATTTTTAATGCAAATTGAATAAAACAAGTTAGTGAATTGATAGAATACAAATATCTTATACTAGTTAGAACAGAAAATGTTGGAAAAAATAGTATTTCTCATTTTATTATAATCAACCATCCAATCCAATTTTTTAGTTTACTAGACCCTAAATACACATTTAATTTAACATTTAGTTTGTTAGACAGTTTGAATCTAATTGTAAATTGATCTTAATTAAAAGTTAAGAAAAGAAGAAGAAGTAATGACATGGAGCAAGTGGGATAGGGCTGCGGTTGGGTCAGTAAATAGTATATGATTATGACTTTGCCTAACGCCTATATAAAGGCATAATCTCCTTTGGGTCCATACGCATCCTTATTGAAAGTGACCATGGCAGCTGCAACAATACAGACAGATTGTGGATATGGATTTATTATTATTATTATTATTATTATTATTATTATTATTATTATTATTATCATTATCATCGTCGTCGTCGAAGTTTTTTGGAATATGATGTGAGTATAGATAAAAAGACAACAACTAAAACTCTTAAAACCTCCAAATGGCAATGGTATAGGACACTATTTTTTTTTTCAATGAGACTAAGTGGATCATGGGCTAGCTATTTCTTTAATTACACTCATTATAACAGTGATAAACTCTTATCAATATTAATGTACGGTGTCGACAAAACTCTTAAAACCTTCATATGGTAATATACCTCAATTTTACTTCTTTTCCTTTCATGTTCCCTCACTTTCTAAGAATGACAATAGAGCCGACCGAAAGCCAACGGAATTTTGTAGAAAGCCTGAAACATATTTTTTGCTGCCAAATATAATATGTAATAATTGACAAAGAATATACCAATATATTCTTTTAAACTCTTTAAATTTGTAGAATATTAAAAAAAAAATCTTGCATTTGAATATTGTCATATAGTAGTATGATAAAAGTTACCATATTTTTTTCAAATTGTAAGAGGAAAAATTTAGCTTCATTAATTCGAACAGGGTTGAGAGTTCAACTTTTTGATATCCTAACAGGAAAAAGAAAAAAAATGAATGAGGGTGTAATTTATTTCTTTTTCTAGATTAGGCTCATACATTTATTAAGGTAATTAACTTCTATTCTATAAAGGATTAAACATGGATTGCCAATTACGGATGTTTCGATTTCAACTCTTTTTATTAGCATGTACTAATAATATTAATGAAAGTTTAACATCTTTATAGTAAGCGTAAAAAAATGATTATTCTCTAAGAAAATTTTCACCCTTTATTGTTTTTTTTTAATTCTTTTTATTTGGAAATGACCGATATTTTTTTAGTTTTCATATTTATTGATTTCAATTTAAAATTTTACTATTTTTTAATTTTTTGTTTTCAAGAATGCCAATTTTCGCGTTGAGGTACATGTTGGCGCTAAACAAATTAATTTTGGATAGGACCCTTGCACTACGGCACATCCATGCATTGAGCAAACTTTGGATATACTTTAGTATATTTTAGAATACTTTTAGATAAATTTTGGATTTACTTTAGTCAACTTTAGGTTAACTTTAGTGTCGGTATATTTGAAATTTTAAAAGTTAATTTTCGTATATTTGAAAAAAATTTTAAGTGAAGTTATTTTTGAAATTATTTTAGCTTTTTTTTTTTCATTTTTGAGAATTTTCTTATTCTCTATTGTGTAGCTCATAGCCCATAGGGCCTCCTAATAGAAAAAAAAAAAGTAAACATGAATTTCATAATAAAAATAATTAAATATGAAATTCACAAAGACAAATTAATTTTTAGGGTGCATGAATTGTACTCTGATGAAAATTCGCCTAAAACTCAACATAATACAATCCATTAATTTGATTTACAAAAATGACTTGCTATTGAGCAAATTAAAATGATTCAATCCTTTGTGACTGAATCTAAACTTGCTTGACATAATCCTTTTGCTACCGAAATGAGACATATCTGTGAAGAAATTAGAATGTTTATAGGGAATATGGAATTTGACGTGAAAATATATGGAATTTTAGTATATTCTTAAAATATATGATAATATTGATAAAATTAAGAAAGGATAATTAATAATTCATATTTATTAATTAACAAAAAGAAATAATAAATAGGGTGTTATAATAAAAAGTTAACCAAAGAACTATATTTTTAATAAAAAGGTAGCCTATAATCTGAAATAAAAATAAGAAATAAAAATAAGTGTATCTCCATAATTAAGATGGAGGGAGCATGAAGAAATGTATTTATATCCTTGAATAATTATCATAGAAATGGTTGCCTTGTTGTAGAAGATAATATGATGAAGAGAGGAATTAATGTAGGAAAATGTGGGGTAGGGTGAGGGCTAAGTGGAGAAGAGTTTTTTTTTTCTTTTTTAAATATTTCTTTGTTTTTTATAGTGAAATATTTAGGTCGATTAAGTCTGTCATATTATTCATAAATTATTCAAATTACAAAGTAATATTCACACCAAATAATAAAAATAAAACAAAAATCTCACATCCTTAGAGGAAAAGATGCTATGCTTAGTCTTCTTCCCCCACCCCTCCCCTACCTTCACTGCTACCCCAACCTAGGGGTAGATCCAAAAATCTTTTGATGAAGTGATAAATTTATAAAATAAAATAAAATAAAAAAATAAAAATAAAAATTATCTTAATTTATAAAATTATAACTTACAATTTATTAATACAAGTGAAAAAGTTAAAAAAAAAATTACAATCGTTCTTGACGAGTTCTCATATTTTGAAATCGATTTATAATATCATCATTGCTAACATTTAAAAATAAAAAAGAAAAAAAAATGCATAATCAGTTTTGTTGGAGTGGAACATCCAAAGAAATGAAGAAAAAGAAGAAGAAAAAAAATGGTTACATTCTTGTCTAAATAGGAGTAATCAATAATAGGATTGATGTAATGGTGAGATATTAAAAAAAATATGTAAGGGATATCACAAACCAGACGAGAAAGGAATAAAAAATAAATATAATGTACTGTTAATTTCTATCAACTAAAAGTACAAATAATTAGATACAGTAGATTAAAGAAAATACTCAGCTTGAAATTGAAAGCTACTTGAACAAAAAAAAAAGTATTGAGATTAAAGTTTTGAAAACGGATAAAGAAAAAACACATAAAAATATAAAACTAATTGATGCATTATATTAAGATTAGGTTACTTTCCAATTGAATTGTTTGGTTTTATAGATAGTGAAGAGTTTAATAATAATAATAATAATAATAATCATCATCATCCGAGTTATCATCCAACGTTCCTATGGGAGAAAGAAATATTTAATTATTGACAATTTAAAATTTGGAGATGCAACTTATTATTTATACTTTTATTATATATATATATATATATATAACAAATTATAGTTCTTTTTTTTTTTTTGGCAAATATAATGTATATCCACCATTACCTCAATCCAACCACAACCGCTGATCAACTAGCAATACATTTTACCTTACTCGACCATCCTAAGGACCTAAACTTAGACATATCGGCACATATTGGGAAAAAACTTCATTTCCGTCTTCATTAATCATATTAATTTCGATGTTACACGTGTAGGTCTGTATACTATTTTCAGTAGATTTCAGAAAGTTTATGACATCTTCATACCTAAAAAAAAAATTAGAAGACAATCTAGATGTAGGTATGACTTTGTTCGTTACAAGCATATTACAGAGGCTTTTGTAGAAATTCATAACCTCTATGGGGCTTCGATGGATAGTCAAAAGATTATTGTTAAGCTAGCTGATTTTACATTACATCCTCATTTGTCAAATCATATATTTCATCTCAACCATAACCAAAATCATTCCCTCAAACCTTCCCTGAGAGTTCCTCCCTCTACCAAAATTTTTGCCAAAGCTGTCATATCTAAATAATCTCATCAGCTTTAACCCATACATCCCAAAAATACTTTCAATATCCTTGAGTACAACCCACCTGATCACTCTTCAAGTTGGCTTAATTTTTCCCTCTTTAGAGAACTAGCTAATATTAAATGTCTTCTTTCTTTACAAAATATTTTCATGGGTCACAATATGAAGACATGTCGGATTCTCAGATAAAAAATCTTTTAATGATTTCATGGCCATGGATCACTCATGGCAGGTGATCTCTTTAATATGATTAAGTAATGAGATGTTGGAGTTTGCACATACATCTTATACACGTTACGCAGCGGAAATAAAATTTACAAACTCCAATAAAAAGAATCAACCTATGTAGCAATTAACAATTAAAACTATCTAATAGTAGAAGTATATTACCTTTCAAAATATGTACCATTTTTTCGATTGAATGTGGCAAACCACAGTAATTCTTTAGGATCACTTCTGATGGTATCCACGCAAAAGGAGAAACGAGAAAATCGTTTAGGGAATAGGTTACTGAAATAGTCTAAAAGAGGACTATTTATAGTCCACACCGAATTAGGGTTCATAACTCTCGATTATAGAATCCTAATCAAACTAAAATTCCTAATATGTCACATGTCCCGATTGGAAAACTTATTTTCCGCTTGAAAAGCTGCCCATGTCGAGCGAGTCCCGGTCAGAAAACTACCTTTCCTAATCCGAACTTGGTTTTGTTTAAATCCAATAGTTATTTCTGATCGGGACATTCCTTTTTCCGATTGGGAATGTGTCTAGACTTTGATTTTCTCTCACTGTTTTTGATCCGATTTAAAAGCTCATTTTACTTCTCCTTTACACCTTCAATGTGTGTAACCCATTAGGTTCTCGACTATATTGGCCACTCGGATTAACACTTAATCTTGAGTAGATCATGAGAGGTATCTAGCAACGCATTATGATCCCCAATTAGCTAGAAAGTAGCGGTTTTAGTACGAACCTTTCCATAGATAATTATTCTTACAATTTATCCTTTTACCATTCTATACTTCACTCAGTTCAGAGCATGGACTCTGTGTCAGCTCCCACTAGACTAACTATGTCACATCTAGTTCGAGTGATGTTATATCTTGTCCTGAGACTTATTACTTTTACAGACATATCACTGAAGACCATCTTCATGATATTTCTACTTTGGCCAGAGATTCCCAAGTAATGATCTTGACAAGAGGCCATGGGTATACGCTCCTTCTATCAGGAGTGGTAAATCCTTTATTAGCTACTCAACTACCTTATAATATCTCAAGCTGTACCCAATCACCACCCTATGAACGACCTCTCCTGAGACAACAAGGAATGGAGTCAAGTACAGGATTAGTATTCAATATAACTCTGAGCACCTCAAATCTAAGGATACTTGCACCAAAGTTGTGATGAGACTATCACTAACATAGAATAGAGGATCCATGTGATGGTCTCATTTTAGGTCATCCAATGAACTTGACTACCTTAGCAAGTATCCACATGTTAACTCTAGACAACTCATGTCTACAGATTATAAGATCTACTGCTTGATCCAATTAAGGAGTATAACATATGCTAGTCTATCTAGATTAACAATGTCTAGTATTATTATTCCTATGACTAGGGACAATTTAGATATAACCATAATTACACATGATAAGAATCTCAATATTATGATCTCATCATGATTTCCTTCATGCTATGTTTATATCATGGACTTTATCAATTAATTTAAGATCCAATCCATTCATAACACAAATGAATATCAATTAGGTGAAGATGCCTTTATTCATATAAAATGAGTTTGTACAATAAGTGCTAAAGGTGATTGCCTTTAGAGCACCTCTCTAACATACTCCCACTTGCACTAAATTCAATCGTCTTTATATCTAATACCATAGACGAGTATATGAGAGTCATACTTCTTTTGGGGAAGTGACTTTATGAGTGGATCAATAAAATTCTGATCATTTGGCACTCTTTCTACCTTTACGTCACTTCTACCTATGATTTCTCTAATCACATGGTAGCATCTGAGCACATGTTTGGATCTTTGATGAAACCTAGCTCCTTTGCTTATGCAATAGCTCCATTGTTGTCACAATATAGTTGTATTGGATCAACAATGTTAGGAACCACTCCTAACTCTGTGATGAACTTCCTTATCCAAACCGTTTTCTTGGCTGCCTCGGAAGTTACTATGTACTCTATTTCAGTTATAGAATCTGCAGTCGTTTCTTATTTGAAACTTTTCCAACTGACTGCACCACCATTTAATGTGAATATATAACCTGATTGGGATTTAGAGTCATCCCTATCAATTTGGAAGTTGGCATTTGTATACCTGCTTACCTCAAGATCTCCATCTCCATAAACCAAGAATACGTCCTTAGTCCTTCTCAAGTACTTAAGGATATTCTTGACAGCTACCCAATGACCTTTACTAGGGTCCAATTGATATCTACTTATGACACTTAGAGTATATGATACATCTGGTCTAGTACATATCATAACATACATGATTGATCTTATAGCTGAAGCATATGGGATCAAACTCATAAGAGTCCTCTTATCTTGTGTCTTTGGATGCATTGACTTTGAAAGGATAATCCCATAAGTCATGGGAATAAATCCTTTCTTGGACTGTTCTATGCTAAATCTCCTTAGCATCTTATTTATATATATAGACTGAGAAAGAGCAAGCAACCTCTTAGATCTATCTCTATAGATCTTTATCCCCAATATGTAGGTTACATTTCCAAGATCTTTCATGGAGAAATTTTTGGAAAGCCAAACTTTAATGGATTGAAGGACTGAGACATCGTTTCCCATAATTAGTATGTCATCTACATATAATATAAGGAAAACGATTGCACTCCCACTAACCTTCTTATATACACAAGGTTCATCTAGATTTTGTGAGAAGCTAACCTCTTTAATTGTCTCATCAAATCAGATGTTCCAACTCCTTGAAGCTTGCTTCAATCCATAAATAGATCTTTGAAGCTTGCATACCTTTTCACCATCCTTAGATGTCAACCCTCTGGTTGTGTCATATACACTTCCTCGGTAAGTTTTCCATTTAGGAAAGCTGTTTTCACATCAGTTTGTCATATCTCATAATCATAATGAGCAACAATGGCTAGGAGTATTCTAATGGATTTAAGCATAGCTACTGGACTAAAAGTCTCGTCATAGTCAATCTTTTGTCTTTGACGATAACCCTTAACTACTAGCCTAACTTTATGGGTAACCATATTACCCTCCATGTCAGTCTTCTTCTTGAAGACCCACTTGCACCCTATAGGTTTTATTCTTTCGGATGGGTCAACCAAGGTCTATACCTGGTTTTTGTACATGGAGTCCATTTCTAATTTCATGGTTATTAGCCACTTGTTAGATTTTGAACTATTCAGAACTTCTTTGTAGGTTGTGGGTTCATCATCTTCTATGAGCAAGATATCATTCTGATCACTTATGAGAAATTCATGTCTCTCAGAAGGTGAACGTATCCTACTAGATCTTATGTATCAGAAGGTATAACTATTACTTAATCTCCATGAGTAACAGGCTCGGGTTCAGGCAGTTGATCTACGTCTACTAAAGCATCTTGAACTTCTTCAAATCCAATATTGCTCCCACTATCTCCTTCTAGAAGAAACTCTTTCTTTAAGAAGGTAGCATACTTTGAAATAAAGACCTTTTGTTCCAAAGGATTGTAGAATTGATATCCAATCATTTCTTTAGGATATCCTACAAATAGACATCGATCAGACTTAGCATCCAACTTGTCTGACATTGTCCGCTTTACATAAGTTGGACAACCCCATACTTTCATGTGAGAAAGTACAGGCTTTTTACCTTTCCATATCTCATATGGAGTAGTATCAACTGTCTTGGAAGGGACTCCATTTAATATATAAATGACAGTCATTAGTGCATAACCCCAAAATGATTTAGGGAGTTCTGCTAAGCTTATCCTTGACCTTACCATGTCTAATAAGGTTCGGTTTCTTCTTTTAGCCACACTATTGTATTGTGGTGTACAAGGTGGAGTCCATTGGGTTAAAATCCCATTATCTCTAAGATAAACCTGAAACTCTTGGTTCAAGTATTCACCACCTCGATAAGATCTAAGTGTTTTAATACTTCTACCAAGCTGTTTCTCTACTTCATGTCTAAATTCTTTGAACATTTCAAATGCATTAGACTTGTATCTCATGAGATACACATACCCAAATCGTGAATAGTCATCAATAAAGGTAATGAAGTAGAGATAACCCCCTCTAGGGTGTATAGACATTGGGCCACATACATCTGAATGTATTAGGTCTAATATCCTAGTGGCACGTTCACCCTTTCCACTAAAAGATGATTTTGTCATCTTGCTTAATAGACAAGATTCGCAAGTGTCATATGATTCATAATCAAATGACCCTAAACTACCATCTTTATATAGTTTAGTTATGCACCTCTCATTTACATAGTCAAGGCAATAATGCTACATGTATGATGGTTTGGGTTTATCCTTTATTCTTTTATTATTGTTATCGATATTGTAAATAGAACTAGACATAACAAGAATATAAATTTCATTGCACAAAGTTCCAGTACCATAAAGAATATTATTTAATATTATTGAGCAACCATTGCTATTAATTATTAAATCAAATCCACTTCTATTCAAACTAGAAACATAAATTATATTCTTAGTCAATGTTGGAACATAAAAGCAATTATCTAATTCTATTATAAGCCCATTTGGAAGGGCCAAAACATATGTTCCTACAACTAAGGCAACAACTCTTGCTCCATTGCCAACACGTAGGTCTGACTCTCCCTTCTTGAGCTGTCTACTATTCCTTAGGCCTTCCATATCAGTACATATGTGTGAGCCACATCCGATATCCAATACCGAAAAGTTATTTTTAGAAACAGTGTGGATATCAATGACGAAAATACCTAAAGTAGATGAGACATCAAATGCCTTTTTCTTCAAGGACTTCAAATAGGCCTTATAGTTCCTCTTCCAATGTCTATCTTTACCACAATGGAAGCAAGTCCCTTTTGGGGTAGTCTCTTTGGCTTCTTTTTTGCCACACCTTCCTTAGGCTTTGTGGACTTCTTCTTCTTATTGTTCTTTTTCTTTGAACCAGAAGAGTCCATCACATTACAACCTTATACTCTTTCTTGACAGATGGCTCAACTATTTTGAGCATGTTGATCAACTCGAGAACAATGATGGAAATATGGTTCATCCTATAGTTAAGAACAAAGTGCGTATAATTATAGGTCAAACCACTGTGAATTAAGTCTGTACTTAATTCATGGTCCATCACAAATCCCAAGGCATCCAACATCTCAATGTAGCTATTCATCTTCAGTGCATATTGCACTGGAGATGTTCCCTCAATCATCTTGGAGTGGAAAAGCAGCTTAGAGATATCGAACCTTTTGGATCATGCTTGGTCATCAAAAAGCTCCCTAAGATGATAGACCATAGTATTTGTATCTATAACCTTATGCTGCTTCTGCAACTCAGATGACATAGTAGCAAGTATGATACAGCTTGCCGTCTCACTATCATCGAGATGCTTCTTATAAGCCTTCTAAACCTCTCAGAAGCATCAGCTGCTGGGGAATCGGGAAGTGGCTCATCCAAGACATAGCCTATCTTCTCAGATTTGAGAATATTCTCAAATTCCTAAGCTAGTCTAGGAAATTAGACCTAGTAAACTTATTTGACTCCACTAAAGATCGCAAATTTACACTTGTAGCCATGATGATGTTTCTAGTAACCTAGATGTAAAATAGATCATGTTAGAGAATGTACATGAATGCATTAAATTAGGTCTTTATAAAATGCATTATAGCTCCCACTAATTTATTGCAAATCCATAGCCCTCTCTAGGAACTCGAGAGAACCTGTTAGAAGTTCTCTTAGTGGATCGGTATCCAATTCCAACTTAAGAAAAACCTTGAGTTAGCTCAACAAGCTTTCTTAGGTCAAATTGGTAGGTATCTGATCCATACCAATTGCAATTCATATGCAACTACCGAATTGTGCTATCAGCTATTTGATATGCACACAAGTCATTAGGCTATCAACTCTTGACTAGTGTATATATCATATACATCTACCCAACATCGCCTCCAATTTACATTAGCCTTGAGTCAGCTCAACAAATCAATAAAATCGATTAAGACATTAATCATGAAATCATATTTCAATGGTTCGAATATATTCTTATAGAGTAGGCTTGAGTCAGCTCAATAACCTAATATCTAGAAGAACTCTAGTTCTCCCCATATTAATGGAAGACGTTAGTCTTAATTATTATTTATTGAGGGATTTTATTAATTAAGTCTCATCATGTTATAGCATGCATAACATACATCCATTCATCACATAGACATACATTTGATAGTTACTTTAACTATATCGAATGATTATAGACAATCTAACGTCAATTCCTCGAGCCATGGAAGGATTGACTAGGTCTAACCTAAGTAGATGAATGAATTAGAACCAAAATAGAAATCAAATTTCTATTTCTAAGTCTTCTTATTTTATGACACAATCTCCTTGCTTCTTGCTCATTTTGAATCTCCATTCTATCATAACCCTATGTAATCTAATTACGTAATTTAAAATAGAATACCTCAATTTATATTTGAGGGGAGTGAGATGAGAAGAGAAATACATGAGAAGGAAAAGAGAGGCAAGGATACGCAAGCCCTATTTACCATAAAATATCATATGTGCTCAATTATATTGGTCAAGTCCATAATCATCCATCATGCATTGCCATTAACCCTTAACATGCATTCTCTAATGCATAAAATAAAGATAATAAGAAAAAGACATATTTGGATTTTTCAATTTTGATGTACTATTTAACATATCTATTTTAAATAAAATCTATGTAAAATAGCAAATCCTTTTTAAATTAGGTTATTATGCTATTTAGGCAAATAATCAATCATATTGATTTTTGCTTAAAACTTGCCAAATTTGTCACTTCCGAAATGGTAAGTGGTTCCCAAATTGAATTTAATTTCTTAATCACATTTAGAAATTAAATCTCAATTATTCAGAAATTAATTCACAATTAATTCTATATTTCACGATGCTGAAATAACAAAACAATTTAATTATTAATCATACGTCATTAATTAGTCATACTAAAATTAAATTAGTTCAGTCCATTTAATTCAAAATTAACAAAGTTTCAAAAATAATAATCATTTATCCAGGCATTTATAGATCAGCTTAAGCCAACCCAAAATACAATCTTGAACTAGAGAGCCAACCACAAAACACTCAAACCGAATCATATATAATCTAGAATTAGATGAGACTATAACTGAACCAAAATAATTCTAGGCATAAAATCAGCATGTATAAACATTAAGAATATCATATATTCATCCAAAGAAATTATCGGAAACAAAATAAAATTTAACCATTGTTTCCAGATGTGAGTCCCGGTCGGAAAAGTTCTTTCCTGGTTGGAAATTTCATGTTTGCACAATTAAAACGATTTTAATCTTGCTTTTGTTTCTGTCCAATGCTCAAATCAACAAGTTTTAACATATACCAGTTATCTCATAATTGATTTTAGAGGACCAGAAACATGGAAGAAAAAATCAAATATTAATATTCTTTCAAGAACCCTAATATTGACAAAACGAAGCATAAAACGAAAATTGACTATACAAGCTCTTTTGTATCTGTTTCAACTCATTCAACACACTCTCTAATCACATTGGAGCATCATATGTATGAACAGAAAACCCAAACCGAAACCTTCTTAATCAAAATCATATTTTAACTAAAAGGAATCCAAAATACCGTTTTCAATTAATCAAATTAATTCTTCAATCAAAATTGTTCATGGGAATCACAAGGAGGCTCTGATACCACTGTTGGAGTTTGCACATGCATCTCATATACGTTACGCATCGAAAATTAAATTTCCGAACTCCAAAAAGAAGAATCAACCTATATAGCCATGAACAATTAAAACTATCTAATAGGAGAAGTATATTACCTTCCAAAATGAGTACCCTTTCTTCAATTCTCTTCCTTACCGAATTGTAGCAAACCGCAATAATCTTTTAGGATCATCTCTGATGGTATCTACAGGAAGGAAGAAGCGAGAAAATCGTTTAGGGAATGAGTTAGATTAATCTATTGTGCTAGAAATAGAATTAATCCTTGAGAGAAGAAGAGAGGAATTAACTATTTAATTCTCTATGCAGCAGCTATTGAAATAGTCTGAAAGAGGACTATTTATAGTCCAAACCGAATTAGGTTTCGTAACCCTCGATTATATAATCCTAATCAGATTAAAATTGCTAATCTATCACATGTGCCGATCGAGAAACTTATTTCCTACTCGGAAAACTATCCATGTTGAGTGAGTCCCGATCGGGAAACCACCTTTCCCAATCAGGACTTAGTTTTGTTTAAATCCAGTAGCTATTTCCAATCGGAACATTCCTTTTCCCGATCAGGACCTTTGTCCCACTCGAGAACTACATTCTTGATCGGGAATGTGTCTAGACTTTGATTTTCTCACTGTTTTGGATCCAATCTAAAAGCCCATTTCACTTTTCCTTCACACGTTCAATGCGTCTGACCCATTAGGTTCCTGACTATGTTGACCACTCGAATTAACGCTTAATCTCGAGTAGATCATGAGCGATGTCTAAAAACACTTCATGACCCTCAATTAACCAGAAAGCAGTGGTTTAACTACAAACCTTTTCATAGACAATTATTCTTGTAATTCGTCCTTTCACCATTCTATATCCCACTCAGTTCAGAGCATGGACTATGTGTTAGCTCCCACTAGAATGACTATGTCACATCTAGTCCGAGTGATGTTAGATCGTATTTTGAGACTTATTACTTTTACAGACATATCACTGAAGACTATCTTCATGATATTTCTACTCTAGCTAGAGATTCCTAAGTAATGATCTTGACAAGAGGTCATGTGTATACCCTCCTTCTATTAGAAGTGGTGAATTCTTTATTGGCTACTCATCTACCTTCGAATACCTCAAGCTGTAGCCAATCACCACCCTATGAGCGACCTCTCCTGAGGCAACAAGGAATGGAGTCAAAGTATATGATTAATATTCACGATAACTTTGAGTACCTCAAATCTAAGGATACTTGCACTAAAGCTATGATGAGACTATCACTGACATAGAATTGAGGATCCATATGATGGTCTCCTATCAGGTCATCCAATGAACTTGATTACTTTAGCAAGTATCCACATGTTAACTCTAGACAACTTATGTCTACAAATTATGAGATCTACTGTTTGATCCAATCAAAGAGTATAACATGTGCTAGTCTATCCGGATTAATAATATCCAATCTTGTTAATCCTATGACTAGGGACAATTTAGATATAACCATAATTGCATATGATAGAAATCTCAATATCATGATCCCATCATGATTTCCTTCATGCTATGTTTATATTATGGACTTCATCAATTAATTTAAGATCCAATCTATTCATAAAATATATGAATATCAATTAGGTGAAGATGCCTTTATTCATATAAAATAAGTTTGTATAATAAGTGTCAAAGGTGATTGCTTTTAGAGAACCTCTCTAATATGGGAGACTAAATATATTGCTTTAGAAAGACTAGTGTGGCTGCTATGTGAATTTCTACCTCTACACATATGGAATGAAGACTTTTTCTCCTTGCTTTCGATAAAATAGGGCTCTTTCACATCTCCAAGTAATGAAACCAAGAACAAAATAAGACTTAATGCTACTAGATTCATGGTTTCTATTCTAGTTAAAATATTAATCTCAGAAGTCATTAATTTAAAAGTAAATAGAGAATTTTTTTCTATCAATATCACTGAGGAACTTTGCCATGCTTCCATTTCTGCCATGGACTCATCTTGCTCTAATTTCTCATCATGGATACCTGAAACTAATGGTATGGGTATGGCAGTTGGAGATGCTTCTAATTTTGACGGTGCTTATGACTCTTCATATCTTACCAAGTCCCCTATTAAGTGCCAAAAGACATTAAGTATGCCTCAAAATGCTGTACCAACCACCATCACCCCTTTTGATGCCTCTATTATTGCTAATCTCATTATGAAACTACCTCTTTCAAAACTCACCAATTTTCTCGCAAAGCCTATAGCTATCCAACCTCTCCTATTAAATCTTCCACATCTTTTTTACCCCTTATCTAATATTAAATCCTTTTCTACCTAGGCCTTCTAAATCACCCATACCACTACACAACTGTCACCCATCTCTTTCTCTTCGTTTGGCCTATTTCTGCAAAGCCTAACTTGTTAAAACTTTCAATTCCCATCCTTCTAATCTACTCTTAGATTCTAATCCCTTTTCCCCTCCTAATCATGACATCTTACTTGTACAACAGAGAAAGAAAAAAACTCAAAGGTAAAAGCAAGAAGAAATCAAAGACCACCCCTTCCCTTCTCTTCTCACTAAGCACAAATTTAAAAGAAATAATGCTTTAACCATTTTTACCCCATAACCTTTCTCCTTTGATAATTCCATATCTTATAGTGGTATTATCAATATGAACAAGCATAACTTAGCAAATCAAGATAATTTTCTACACCAGTAGGTACCCCTTCCATTTTCTCATTTCTTTTGACCTAGCTGGATACGACTTCTTCTCCCCCTGATACTATCTCAACCAATAGCCCCAAGACCATGAAGTTCTTTTTACTTGGAAAATTGGTGAAAAATTGGGTCTATTAAGTAATGAACAGAAACAAGATATCCTTGATAAAATCTCTTAATTGATAGCAAGAAAGTATGCTACTTCTGGTGGGATGATGACATATAAAGCTCCTTTTTTGCAATATTAGAGGCCTTCATGCTAAGGCAAAGTAGACAACTACTAAATGTTGGATCCAAAAGAAACAACTTAATCTTGTAGCTCTAATCGAGATAAATATTAGCTTTATTAACCAATTGTTGATATGTAGCATGTGGAGAAATTTTGATATTAACTGGGTTTTGGTAGATGCTATTAATATTGCTGGTGGAATTCTGGTGGCTTGGAAAAATTCATCCTTCACTTTCTCATCCTTAAACAAGGTAATAATTGGATTGCTTTGGTAGGTACCTGGACGAATTTCTCCTTTAATTGTGTTATTGTTATAGTATATGGTCTTCAATCTAAAAATGAAAGGAATGCTTTATGGGATGAACTTCTTACTCTGAAAACCTCTCTTAGTGGTCCATGGATCTTAATAAGAGATTTTAATAAAAACCTAAATAGTTCTGAAAGAAGTACTGGCATATTATCCTCATCTGGCATGGATTATTTTAACAACTTCATTAACACTGCTAGCTTACTTCATTTGCCTCTCTTAGGTAGGAAATTTACATGGTTTAGTAGCAGATGTTTTATCCATATAGACTGTATTTTGGTTGATCATGAATGGTTGAACTCTTTCCCTTCCATCAAACAATGGGTTTTGAAAGAGGGCCTTTCATATCACTCTCCTATTTTTAAAGGTTTGCTTTATCAATTGGGGACCTAAATCTTTCCAATTTCTTAACTATTGGCTATCTCATCATGGTTTTATAGATCTAATTAAGTCATGATGATTTTAACCTCTCTGCTTCTGACCCTTATTTCTCAGAAACTCACTTTTATTAAGCAGTATTTGAAGCAATGGAATCATTCGGTCTTTGGTATCATTATCAAAACTATTGCTGATCTCGAAGAAGAAATTGAGTCTCTTGACATGTCTTTTGAATCCTCTACACCATCCAATGAGGATATTGCAAGAAGGAGATTGTTAATATAAGCAAGAAAAGTCTTTTTGGAGATAACACTCCATGGTCACGTAGATTAAAGAAGGTGACTAAAATATTTAATTTTTTTCATCTCTCTACTTCTGTAGACAGGAAACATAATTCTATTCCTTGCATCAAGGAAGGTAACTCAATCTTCACCAACCTAAAAGTTATCAAAAGGACCATCCTTGCATATTTTGCTACCTTATTTAATCCTAATTGGCCCTAAGACCACGATTTGTTCTTTAAAAAGTTGAAAGCATAATCAGCCTTTTTCTTGAAGGAGCCTTTCTCATTGATGAGGTTAAAAAATGCCATATGGAGCTATAATGGTGTGAAAGCACTTGGACCAAGCGAATTCAATTTCTTTAAAAAACGCTAGTGCACAATAAAAACAAATCTCATGGAATTCATCAAGGCTTTTCATATATCTGGTTATCATCTGAAGTCCTTCTACTCATGTTTATTGCTTTTGTTCCCAAGATTGATGGAGCATATAATCCCAAAGACTCCAGGCCGATCAATGTCATTGGAAGCTTGTATAAAATTATGGCGAAACTCCTATCTTCCAAACTCAAGAAGGTTATTGGGAAAATCATACGCGAAAATCAATCCACTTTTATTCAAGGAAGATATGTCCTTGATAATGTCCTTATTGCTAATGAAATCATTAATTCCTGCAAAAACTATAAGATACCTGGTATTATTCTCAAACTTGATTTCTAAAAAGCCTTTAACTCAATCTCATGGGATTATATTCTTAATGTCATGAAGCACATGGGTTTCGGAAACAAGTGGCTTCTATGGATGAGAAAGTGTTTTTGTCAAGCTTCTACTTCTATTCTAGTGAATGGTTCACCTATTGATTTCTTCAACTTACAGAAAGGTATTAAACAAGTGATCCACTATCCCTTTTTTTGTCTTTAGTATTGTAGCTAAAGGATTATACCAAATCTTCACCAAAGTAGCCAATATGGGTCTAATCAAAGGACTTAAAGTTATTAGAAACAATATTTCCATCCCTTTTCTTCAATTAGCAGATGACACTATTGTCTTTAGTCCAGCTGATACAGTTGTGCTATTAAATATCAAAAGGATTCTCATTTGCTTTGAAATCATGTTAGACCGTAAAGTCAACTACAAAGGGAATCAACATAGACTCTGGATGGCTTTCAACAACTGCAGCCATGTTCAATTGTGAGATCTCATGTTTGCCCATCAAATACCTTGGCTTGCCTTTAGGATCCATTCCTAGAAAAAGATCTAACTGGAATTTGTCATTAACAAAGTAAAATCCAAATTATCTTTGTAGAAAGCCATACACTTATCTTTAGCTGGTCGTCTTACTCTCATCAAGTCAGTACTCTCCAATCTTTTTATCTATTACCTTTCACTTTGTAAAATTCATGTCAGTGTTGCAAGAGAAATTATCAAGTTGCAAAGGAATTTTTTCTAGAATATGAGTGTGGATCACAAAATACACCCTATCGATTGGGACATTATTGAGAAAGCTAGAGAACTAGGTGGCCTTGGTGTTGGATCTTTACTTAACAAAAATAGGGGTTTTCTTTTCAAATGGATCTGTAAATTTTGTAGCAAAACAAACTCATTGTGGACCTTTGTTATAAAAGATAAGGTAGGTATTGATGACTTTACCTCCATTCAAGGTAATAACAAAGGCTCCATGATATGGAAAGACATCATCTTTATTGTTTATGATAACTCTATTGCTAATATTGTTGTTAAGAATGGGATAAAATTTCGGCCTAGCAATACCATAAAATTCTATAAGCATCCCTAGGTAGGGAACATTCCTTTAGCTAAAAAGTTTCCCAGATTATCCTCTTTATGTATGAATCAAGAGATCTTGGTATGTGATTAGGGTTGTTGGTTTGAAGGACAATGGCAAGGTAATTTTTCATGGAGATGCAATTTCTGCACTTGGAAAATTGATCTCTTATCCTCTCTTTTATGAGAACTAGGCCATAGTAATCTAAAAATACAAACTAAATATAAAATCATTTGGAGCCACAACTTATGGGGTGATTATTCTATTAAATCTTTCTATAAGTAGATGTGTTAATTGTCATGACTTTTTGATTCCCTACTGGCCATATATTTGGAAGAGTTTAGCTCTTCCAATGTTGATATTTTACTTTGGATGGTTTTGCTTGACAAGGTTAATATGAGAAGCAACTTGGCTAGATTAAACATCATTAACCAAGCCTCTAATGTTTGCTCCTTGTGCAATGAATTTCCAGATGACGTTAATCATTTTTTTCCTTTTTTGTCCTTAGACATGGATTGTTTAGTGCAACAATTTCAAATGGAAGAATATATCTTGTATACCAAACTCAATTGTCTCTCTTTGAAGAATAGGACTCCTTCTCATTTAAAGTAACCTTTCAAAACAAATGTTGAAGATTAATTTTCTTCGCCATTGTTTGATCCATTTGTCTTGAACGTAACAAGCCAGTGCATCTATCTCACAAGTTCTCCTCTTTGACCTAATCATGGTAGGAATTTCTGACTGGATCGAAGCTCATGAACCTGCTTTTCCTTACTCTCCAAACCAGGTCATTATGTCTTCCAATTGCATAAAAAAAATTGGAAAAAGCCTAAAATATGGGGCTTTTTCCTAGGAAAGGACTATTGGAGAAACTATTTCTCAATTTAGAGTCAAATGAGAGAAAATTTCCGTTTTAGGGCACTCAACAGTCAAAAAGAAAAGGGAACAACTCTATCCGCCGATTGAGAAAACGGGCGACACTGTCCATCCTTGTAAAATTTTTTTTTCTTATATGGTTTTGTGAAAGCAAACTCTAAAGACTTAAGAAAGCCAATTGAAAAAAAAAAAAAAAAAACTTGTCCACTAATAAATAATAGAAAAACCAGAGCCCACGTGCCTACAAAGGGAGCTACAATTAGACATTTAGTTAAGCTGTGATTCCCATATTCTTATGTGTGCTCTGTTTCTTACACACTGCAGTAACAAAAAATAAAAAAAAATACAAATGATTGAGTTTGTTGTCCACTAAATTATAAAAAATCTGTTGCTGTTTGCCAATTCAATTAGTGGACAATGCTTTTAAAAGAAGTGGACTGCTTCTCTCATTGCCACGTTAGAAAATTGGACCCTAAAATGGAAATAACTTTTCAAAAAATCCCAAAATGGGAATTTAGAGATTTTGTATCCAAAAATTGGAATTAGTTTGTCAAAAAGGCCCTAAAATATGTAGGCCAATATCTTTCTTGTCTCCATCACCGGCTCTATTTTACAAATGGAATGTGGTTGCGTCTTCAATTGGCAAACCAAGTCCAGCAGCGATTGGTTGTGTTATTCGATCCTCATATGGCTTTGTTTGGGCAATTTATTCATGCTTAGTTGGTATTAAGGAGTCTAATGAAGTAGAACTTTTAGCCATCTTAAAAGCTCTTGAGATTTCAACAGCCAACAACTTCATTGCAAATTCTCATGTACTTGTGGAGTTTAACTCTAGTAATGCTGTATGTTGGGTTAATGACTCTCAAAATGCTTGTCATTGCCATTTATGGAATATTTTGCACAAAATTAAGTACCTCTCAAGATCTGTTGTTTCTTTTTCTATTAAACATATATTTAGAGAGGCAAACCCCAGCGTTGATAATCTTGCAAAGGCAGGTATTTACAAGAGTTCTGATTTAATAGCTTGGTTATAAATAGGATTTGTGTTTTCAGCTGTATTTTCTTTTGCACCTTCTTATATCTCTATTATACTTATGTACTTGCCTTGGATTTTTTGACATAGGTTTTGGAAGGATAGGTTTTACTAGTTGTTCACGGTAAGACCCGCTGGTCTGAGTTAACTTTCCTTTCTCTAACCTATATTTTTTCCCTATTATTTTAATAAAATAATTTTTTTTTTAAAAAAATAAAACAATTAAATACATATACCATATAATTGAATTAATATAAATGATATAATTTACTGAATATATATATATAAATTTTCCCTTTTTTTTATAAAAAATATAGCGGGAACTTAAGATTTCGCTTTTTTTTTTTTTTTTACATTACCAACTGCTCCGTGAGTCCGTAGAAAAACTTCACATCCTTTTACCCTTTTAATATGTAATGGAAAAAGACTAAAATATCTAGTTTTCAAGCTATCCGCGTGGAATATGAAATTCTAATGTTGATAAAAAAATAATAATAAAAAGAAAAATCGTCGGTCTAACAAAATCATTTTTGAGGCATTCGTGCTATTTCCTCTTTCGTGATTGAGTTAATAATAATAATAAAAAAATTATACATCTATATCAATCTGTTATATATGTAAAACATATGTAAATTTATTTTATCTCAAAAATTAATTAAATACCATTAAAATTTCATATTTTATTTATTCTCATATAAATTAAGAAAATAATTATATGTGATTGGAATATATGAAGATATTGTTTAATATACCCATCTATTATTTAAGAATATAATGTAAAGTTAAAAAAAAAATAACTTCTATATATTGAGGATAAGATGTTTATTAAATAATAGTATAGTAAAAAAATTAATATAAATTTTTTTGGTTCATAAATTAATATATATTTACGCATACAAACTCATGCTTA